>LPNX010972954.1:425866-564220 GCA_001517045.1 Pseudotsuga menziesii
GCTGGCAGTCTGTGAGTGAGCTTCAACTTTGAAGTTTGAAGCCTTCAACCCGAGCTCCAGAGAACAATAGATGATCGGCCAGCGTGAGCAGTGCAGCAGTAGCAGAGTAGTGACTCGTGAGCAGAGGCTAGAGCTTCAGCCTTCAACTCGAGGTCCCGAACCGTGAGCAATTCATCCACGTGATAAGAAGTTGAAACTTGACGGCATGCAGCAGGTTAATAGTGTTAGCCTTTAGGTTAGGTTAGGAGTTAGGTTAGGGGTAGGAGTTAGGTTAGGCATTATTAATTTTTAATTTTTAAAAAAAATTTGAAATCTGGAAAAAATCGGCGAGTTGGCCTTTGACTCGGCTGAGCTGACCGGTTCGGTACCGAACCGGGCCGAGTTGATATCAACTCGGCCGGTTCGGTACCGAACCAGCCACCCGAGCCAGTTTAAAGGCCAGTTTGACTCGGTGAGGGTTTGACTCGGGTGACTCGGGCCGAGTCCGAGCCGACTCGGCCGAGTTTAAAAACACTGGTACGACCTGTCAGTTTGCTATTGTACTTTCTTCCTCAGAATTCGTGCCCACACGTGCCTGTACAAAATGCTCAGACTACATTAAATGCTGATGTACAGATTATTTAGGTTGCTCCTTGCATTGGGATTTGTGCCACTTCTAGGGTATCTCTTCTCTCTCACTTTCTTAAATTTCTCTCTCTCTCCTCATTGATGGTGTGTCTAACTTGTCCTTTCTTCTTTGTTTTATACATTAAATTCTGTAACTAAGTTATCTAACGACCTAATCTATGGTTGAGATACATTTACAAAATCAAGGGCTCACACTTAATGCACCCACATTTAATAATTAACTCACTTTAATTATTAAATAACAACTTAAGTGGGACCCATACTATAAAGTACAAAATACCATTCTTATTTATATATAACTCAACTTTATACATAAATACACAAAGGACAAATTTTATGTCCTCTTTATCACACCACAACAAAACTATAAAAAGGTCCTTCAGAGTTAACTTTCCAACAGTATTAGTCAAATATTCCAACTCAAGTGGTACAAAACCAGCTTCTTTCACACGAAACAAAACAACTCCAAGAACTGTACAATGCTTTGAATGTCAAGGGCCTCATCGAAAGAACAAGGTCTTAAACAATTTACAGGAAGACCTTACTGTGGATGACATTGCCCAAGTACCTTGAATCTATGCAACATTGGAGCAACGCCAAGCTGAATTCCAGCCATCCATGACTGAAATAGAAGGTAAAATTTTCATGCATTCTGTTTCAGTTTTGATTGACGCAAGAGCATGCCATAATTACATCTCTCCTATAATAGTAGAAAAATGTAAACTACAGAAAGTTAAATCTCCGAAACCATGATTGGTGCAGTTAGCTACTGGCACAAAAAGAAAGATTTCAGAACTGATCAAAGGCTGTTTGTTAAATTTAAATGGCTTGGAAACTAGTGCATACCTAAACATTTTACCTTTGGGTTCCTATGATGTTCTAATTAGGATGGACTGGTTGGAAAAATATCATGTCATTCTAAACTGTTTAGAAAAGACCTTTACATGTGTCGATGACTTAGGAAATCCCTGTTTGGTGAAGGGGATACCAGGAAATGATTCAATACGACAAATCTCTGCCCTACAACTTAAGAGAAGTAATAGAAAAGGCTGTACACTTTATGCATTAAGTATTCAGGACTGTAATGAAGAAATCCAACAAAATATAGATTATATTCCTGTCTTATCCAATTTCAAAGATGTGTTTCCTGACGAAATACCCGGACTTCCACCTAAAAGGGATCTAGACTTCTTTATAAATTTGGTTCTCGGGGAAGTACCAATATCCAAAGCACCCTATTGGATGAGTGCTCCAGAATTGGTAGAGTTAAGAATTCAACTGCAGGAATTAGTTGAGAAATGATACATTAGGCCATGTGTATCACCCTGGGGAGCCCTGATTCTCTTTGTGAAAAAGAAAGATGGGACTATGAGAATGTGTATTGTTTACTGTCAATTGAGAATCACATTCCATCCCAATTAAAACATCCCAATCCATCTCAATTAAAACATCATAGGAACCCAAGGGTAAAATGTTTAGGTCTGCACTCGTTTCCAAGCTATTTAAATTTAATGAACAACCTTTGATCAATTCTAAAATCTTTCGTTTTGTGCCAGTAGCTAACTACAGCAGCCATTGTTTCGAATATTTAACATTCTGTAGCTTACATTTTTCTACTATTATAGGAGTGATGTAACTACACCACGCTCCTAGGTCAATCAAAACTGAAACAAAATGTATGAAAATTTTACCTTCTATTTCATCATGGATGGCTGGAATTCAGCTTGGCGTTGCTGCAATGCTGCATAGATTCGAGGTACTTGGGCCATTGGGGCATGTCATCCACTGTAAGGTCTTCCTGTAAATTGCTTAAGACCTTGTTCTTCCGATTTGGACAATCTCTGAGATAATGAGGCCCTTACCATTCAAAGCATTGTAAAGTTCTTAGAGTTGTTTTGTTTCTTGTGTAAGAAGCTGGTTTTGTACCACTTTGAGCTGTGGAATATTTGACTGATACTCACTCTTATCAGCAGCTTTTGTATTCTGAAATTTTTTTCTCTGATGGAAATCTGCTATGTTGATTTCTGTGAATAGCTGGTTTATAACCTTTTTTCTTTGTTTTGAATATGACCCTTTTATATTTCGATTTCTTTCTTTATTTTCTGATCTACTTATCTAGCCTTATACAGAGCTTCATCCAAAGTTTTAGGAGTATCGAATTCTATTTTGTTTACAAAATAGGTTGGTAAACAACTTAGAAATCTTTGAATTTTTATCTTCTCTTCTTTTATGTAGGGTACATAATGCAATAATTCTAGAAACTTAGTGATAAGCCCATTCGTCGTCATAGAACCCATTTTCACCTCATGAAAATCCTTGATTTTTTTATCATAAGATCTTTCAGATAAGTAATTTTATTTATACAGACTTTTAAATTCTGCCCAATCAATCTTACCTTCTTTCATTCCTTTAGTCAGTTTTAACTTTTAAATCCCTCCACCATCGTGCAACTTTTTCATTCAGGTTATTTATTGCTAGACGGGCTTTCAATTCGCTTGGATACACATAGACATGAAAATATTTAGACATAACAAGCAACGATTCATCGACCTTTTCTCCGGAATCTAACTCACCTTCAAAGACCGGTTCCTTAATCTTTTTGAATCCCCCTTTCAGTTTAGAGCTGTGTGAGTGTTTAGACTTTTTCCTGTATCTTGGTGGAGATGAGGATGCAAATGACCTGGTGCTGTAGCTTCTTCTTTTTTCAGGTTTATGGGAGGAACTTGATTTGAATTTTCCTTCTTCCTCATCATTTTTGTTCTTATAAGTTCTTCCCAACACGTTATTCGAAGTATGTGCTGGATTTTGGTTAATTTCAGTCAGGTTTTGGAGTAATATCGCATTAAGTTCATGTTGAGCTTGCCTATCCTTCAGGCTATCTGCCTAAGATACTCTATAGTTCTGATTTCAGGCTTTGCATATTTCTTAACAGTTCTGAGGGTGTAATGGTTTTTTGATCATTATCTAGCTCACACCACAGTTCTCCTTCCTCAAAGCAAATCGTTTGGGCTTCCCTCTTGATCATTCACAAGATTCATTTGCAAGGTGTAAATCAAATCTTGAAGTATTTTGACCTGGTGATTTAACTTCAAATTTTGATTCTTCTTGGGCATAAATATGTCTTGCATTCGTCATTCTATGCCTTTTTGTGTTTCTTTGCTTTTTCTTGTGGTTGTAGTTAACCTTCTTTGGGAAGGAATCTTTACCATGTAATTTATAATGATTACCATATAAGTGAAATTCCATGAATTGTTTTTCGAGGTTAGAAGAATAAGTGCCCAACTGTGCTAAGCACTCTACATTTAGAACCGAGCGGTAGCATATAAAATCCTGATTGTAGTTCTAGTCCTTGTATGTGAATTGAGATTTTATGACATCTCTTGTCGTTGACGTGATGTCCATCAACAACCTTGATAGTGAGGTCCTTTGTGGGGTACACAAAATGGTTTAAATCTTCAGTGACATTGATGTCTACAAAATTATGAGTGCTACTAGAATCTACAAGGATTGTTAGTTCCTTATTTTTTACAACTCCCATGAGCTTTAGTGTCTTGGGCTGTGAGTTTTTCATCTTAACTATAGATGGAATTGTTGTTCTTTTTACTCTTTTTTCAGAGCCTTAACCTCATTAGTCTTCCTAATATGAGGAGGGATATATTTGGTCGTTACTTGTGTTTCATTTTTTTGAATATTCTCCCCTTGCTACACATCGTCCTCACTACTATTCGGTTGTGTGCATGAAATTGATTATAGTGATACTTTTCGTGATGTTTCATCATCGTCTGAATTTGAGTTGTGTTATAGTGATTTCATGTTCTAGATTCGACACCTCTACTTGTTTCAATTCACTATTTGGCAGTAACGTAACGACGCATCTTCACAACTATGACTTGGAGTCCATTGTTTCCCACATTTACGACAAGGGTTTTCCTTCTTTTTGTCCTTTTTTGAATGGGTATATTTGTTGTTATCTCTTGACGTGGCATAATTGGATGATTTTGTCATAATAACAACCTCAGGTTGAGTATTGAGCTTTCTTTCGATTATTTTTTCCATGCTTTTGGTTTACACCAAATTCCCTCGTTTTGAAAGTTTTAGCTCACTATGGATAATTGGCTTCAACCTTGGAATAGACAGTCTTAGTAATTGATCATTTGTATGGTTAGGGGGTCTTGTAGCTAGGACTTCTGGCTATATTAATTCACTATCCTTGTTTGTTGCAAATGAGTGAATCTGATAAAAGTGTCGTCTTCTTGATCGTTGTGAAATCTCTTAAGTCTTCTATGAACATTTGCTAATTTACGGATAACCTACTAGTTTCCTTGGACCACCAAGTGAACCTTTCATACTCATCACCTTCTAGGTATATGGATGACATTGCTATTTTTTCTAGTTCATTATGCTAGTTTTTATTAAATTCTAGCGCTGATTACTATTTCAATTGCATTTTATTCCCGGAATTTTATTGTAGCAACATTACACATCTAATTCAGTAACAATAAAACACTGGAAAATAAAAGTGAGAATGCAGAACGAAACAATAGAAAAACATCCACACAATTTTTAGAAGTATTTACCCTGGAAATCCCAATGGGGAAAACCAACAACAGAGCTAGTTTTTATTATTTTTCACTCACAAAGAATGCTTTAAAAATTATAGTAGCAGGATATATGACTCAATCCACCATGGAATCTCACACCTCCTCAGTTAATGGCTCCCCTTATAGCTTGAGAAAATCCCTTTCTCCAAATCCCTTGAGAAAATCCCTCAATCAAGTTAGATCACTTGATGTGTCTAATGACCCTCCATAGGCCTCCTTTTATATCATTTACAATATGTAAATACCATGGGCCCTCCAATACCATGGGCTCAGTAAAAGGAATTTATATAATAAAGCTATGTCTAGAGAGTCATAACATTAGGACAACTTCCACGAGCTGGACACAAGCCAATGTAGAAGCACTTGTCCTCACTATACAAACTCAACACTCCCTCCTAGTAAGGAAGGTGTTCTGCACCGCCCCCAACTTTTCCTTGATGTACATAACTTGCCCTTCATCAAATGCTTTCGTAAGAATGTCTACAATCTGCTTAATTTTGGAAATATAAAGAAGTTTTACTACTCCCCTTTGAACACTATCCCTGTTGAAGTGATAATTGATCTCAATATTCTTAGACCTGTCATGGAATACTTGACTCTTTGAGAGTTTAACGCAACCCTAATTATCACAGTGAATGAGAGTCAACTCTAACTCCCAACCAAATAATCCTGTGAGCATCTTGCGAAGCCTTATAGCCTCACAACTCACCAAACTAGCTGCCATATACTTGGCCTCCATAGAACTGAGTGCCACTGATTTCTGCTTCTTGCTGAAGCAAGAAAGAAATCTTGACCACAAGTTGAAGCAACACTTTGAGGTGCGTTTCCTATTTATTGCACTGCCACTCCAATCTGAATCTGTATAGGCCACTAATTGTACTCCATCACCTCAGATATATCTGATTCCATACTCCACTGTACCTCGCAGATACTTGCGCACATGCTTCTTTGGAATCCAATGCACCCTCGTTGGTTCCACCATAAATTGGCTGAGGGTGTTCACAACAAAGCATATGTTTGGTTTAGTGTTGACTAGATACATCAAACTCTTAAAGAACCATTAGCTGCCTGTACATTGTAGGATCAACCAAATTTGACGCAGAAGCATTCAACTTCTTTAGATTGGTTATCATAGGTGTAGACATAGGCCTACAATTCGCCATCTCGAATATCCTCAGAATATCGACTACATACTTTCCCTGTCCCAGTAAAATCTCGCTTGTCTGCTGCCACACCTCTAATCCAAAAAAATTGTGCATCATACCATTGTCATTCATCTCGAACTCCAAAGCAAGATATCCCTTGCACCCTGCAATGAGATTCTACGACCCTGTAAGGAACAAGTCGTCCACATAAAGTACAAGAATGAGAGGATCATCACCAACAAGTATGAAGTACAAGTTGGGATATGCCTCACTCTTGGTAAAGCCCATGGTTAGCAAGTAACCATCAATCCTTGAGTAGCATGCCCTTGGTGCCTGCTTCAGTCCATATAAGGTTTTCTAAGCCTACACACATGAGAATCCCTCCCATGCTTCTTAAAGACACGGGGCTGCTCTATGTACACCTCCTCCTCAATGCTCTTGGCACAACATCCCACACATCATTCTTCATGATAGAAGAATAATCTTCCACCATGGCATCCCTCCAAAGTTGCTTGTATGTTGCCTCCTCAAAGCTAGAAGGCTTGGAATCGATAATGTCACTCATGAGTGCTATAAAATGGAAATCTGTTTTGGTGGTATGTTCTCCCTGAATGTCTTCGTTGGAGCTTCTGAGCATCTTTCAATGTCTGCTCTAGCGATATCGGCTTCTTCCTGATAGAAGTAGAGGGAGTCTCCTGCTCCTCATCTTGAGATGAAGACTGTTCCATGTAACTGGTGGTACCGAGCTAACCTCAACCTTCAGAACCTCCTTCTCCCGACCCTCTGTCTCTGCTAGAAGTGTGTCATGTGACTTCCTAAAGGCTCGATCCTCAAACTTCACATCCCGCCTCACCACAATCTTCCTCAGTGAGGGAATGCAGATTCGATAAGCCTTAGAAGTCTTGCTGTATCCCACAAAAATGCATTTCTCTGCTATAGGATCCAACTTCGTCCTCTTCTCGAAGGGGACATGAGAATATACTAGGCACCCAAATATGCAAAAATGCTGAATCTTAGGCTTCACTCCTATGAAAGCCTCCTCCATTGAAGTATCATGCAGCTTCAGGTGTTGTATTATATTTGTCAAAACCCTAATTGTAAACCATGTAATGTCGGCTCAAGAAAAATTTGGTATATTTTGTATTTGCAATTTGTTAGGTCGACCCCATTTAAAGATGTCATGTCGGCCTGTTGCTGCCTTTCACGCACCTCGGGGATTATGTTGGCGTGGTAGAAATCTTCAAGCCACAAGTGCGTTCTTGGGGCCAAGTCCCGAGTCAAGTACTGTCACTTGATCTTGACTATTCCATTTAGGAAAACTCTTAACGAAGCCACTGGGGGTAGACCCTATTAGTTACTAAGGCTAATTAAGTTTTAGGTGGTGGTTTGTGACTGAGTGAATTGTTTAGGAGTTTAATAAAAATGACACAAGAGATTGCAATAATAATTATGACAACAACATGAGCAATATAATCAATCAACACATTGTACATTAAAGAAAATGCTTGTACGATAAAAAACAAAGACCAGTGTTGAAAATGGAGTGTTGTTGCAGTGCTGAATGTGTTGAGTGTATTGCAATTATTCTCGGTCAATTTTAAATTTATGAATTGATGAGCAGATTAGAGGGAAGGGGATTACCGATATACCACAAAGGTATAGGGAATATGTCCAAACTGACTAAGTGTGGTAGCACACGAGAAAATGTGGGTTGAATGGAGTCACGGGGGGGTGTCCAACACTACACCAACAAGGATGTAGCCTGACGGGGCCCCATGGTCACTTTTTAGTTGTTCTCACTTCCTTTGTACAGTTTTCCCACATGAATCAAACACAATGCTGGATTTTTGTTGTGGGGAGGTTAATTGAGAGTGTGAGATCTAATTAAGCTAGTCACTCAATCCCTTTCTAGATGTGATCAACTGGTTGGTCAAAGCTGCAAAGATCTAGAGCATAACGAGGATGAGCCTTGGAAGTTTTAAGTGTTTTGGAACAGGATGTTCTTGTTTTTTAGAAACCCCAAGAGTCTCTTTCAGGTCTTTTGGACCTTACTCGGGAAAGCAAAGGTGGTTGATTACTGAAATATTTTCTAATTACTACACTGCACAAATCTTTTTCCTTTCGGTAATTTGATATAGCATAGTGGGTTAGTATTTATTTACTTTGCAAACAATAATTGAAATATGCTCAAACATGTAAAGTATATTTACTGCAAAAGAAAATAACAAGGTTCCTATGTCCTGAGTGAGTCAATGGCCCAAGAATTGGATTGGACCACGACGATTAATTTTAAACTAATTAAGCTAACTTTATCCAAAGCAAACTCAAAAAATATAAGAAAGCAAATCTCATCAAAAAGTACATTGACGTGGATCCCCCTTAGGGGGGATGGGGAGTGGGCTCCTAGGAGCTTACTTGAAACCTTTTATTATGAGGTTACAAACTTAGAAAAGTGAAGTTCACTATGGTCCTTGTTATTTGGGATCCAAAGGCTTACAAATTAGTGGAAATTTGACTAGAAACAAAAGGGAGCCCCGTTAAGCTTTTAAAGGCCCAAATCTTGGAAAAACGGCCAAAGCTTCCTTCTCTTTTTTGTCAAACTTGTAAAAATCAGTGAGCTATTAGTCCTACAAGATGCTAAAAAATGCTTTAAGAGTGTCTTTGAACATCCACACAAATTTCCTCAAAAATCCTAAGTTAAATCTATGATAAAAATGCATAATAGTAACCAAAGAAAGCAAACTTTCCTTGGGATCTTGGCTTGCGTTTTGGGAAGCCAATATGATGAGCACTTAGATGCTAGATTTAAACTTTAATAAACAAAAGGAAACTACTTTTAAACAAGCTTTAGATCTACTTTAAAATACTTGCCAACAAAAGAGACTTCCTATGCCTAGATCTACTCTGAAAAGAACTAAAACTTTATAGAACTTTTAGATCTAAGGATTTAGCACCTGTATATGTGATCTAAAGAAAGATTTAAGTTTAAAATGATAGATATACATAAACAAGGATTAAAACTTTATAGAACTTTTAGATCTAAGGATTTAGCACCTGTATATGTGATCTAAAGAAAGATTTACGTTTAAAATGATAGATCTACATAAACAAGGAAGATGTAACCAAAGCAGGAAATTGATTTCAAAGGAGAAAGAGTGGGAGAAAAGAGCTTGCTGCCGCGAAAGATTTGCTCACAGACTTTGTAGTGGGGTGTCGAGGGACTATGTCTTAAAATTGTTAGAAGTAGAGTGGAGTCCAGCTAGATCCACACTTCCTCCAAGCTAGATATCTTGTAAACCACTCAAGAAACTTGCAAAACCCGTGATATTTGGTGATTGCACATAAATTGAGATTACAACAACATGCATATAATCTTATAAAACATGTATTCAAAATAGATGCAACAAGTAAACTTACTTGCAATATTCTATTCTTAATGATTGGGAGCAATCCTTTTAAGCCATATTCACAAAGCAAGAGCAAGCAATTGAAATGAAAAACAAGTTGCCTCATAAGAAAATGACAATTTTGGCCCACACACCAAAGCAACACACCATTATTCAAGCAAAGTAGTAGTAGCATAAACAATTTACAATAGCATGCACTCTCTACGCTAACTCGAACTAGCTTGGAAGAGAAGCAGAGGCTTTATTATATAGCCAAAATGGAGAGGGGGGGGAGGGGGGGGCGCATCCACAAGTGGGAGTGGAGGTCGAGTTGTATGAGAAATAAAAGGGATTCGTTGGAGTTGATAGAGGTTAAGGTGAGTGATTCGTGGGAGTTTGGGTGCCACATCTCCAAGAGATATGCACCCTTCCCTTGATTAAATGACAACACATCACAAGGATGCGCCTTTTTGGAGGAATGCACCCCCTCTTAGTGGGATATGCGCCACCTCTCCCAACTACCTGATATTCTCTTGAGATGAATCTCTCTTGTCTCCATATGAGTCGCCTTCACTAGTAAATAACATGCCTTGGTCATTGGTTGACTATCCAACATGTCAAGACATGCCATATGACTCATGTGATACCATGATGAAAAATTAACGTATCCACTATATGAAAATGAAGTTTCCACTTTATGAATCACCTTTAAATCACATGCTTATGACTTTAGACTAAGTCGCCCATCATAAAAGACAAACTACCGTCTATTTTGACTTTTAAAACATGTTCCCACGTGAATTTTGACTTTGTCATTTTGTCCCATCTTTGGCATTAATTTAACATTTTGATGCCCCCTTAACGAAAAATGGCTCTACGTGATAATTTAATCACCCGAAACGTACGAAAAGTGGGTTTTATGATAAAGATGATGCTCTAAGTGTGAAAACGAGCATCTCCACGCCAAATTCTTCCTCCAGACCATACTTTTATTACAATTTGAAATTTCCCATTTAAACCATTAAAAAGGCCTATTTTTACGGAAAAAAATATTTTTCTCAGAATTATAAAAAAACCCTAGGGGGACCTAGCACATGTCCATATGACTCAATATTAATGCCTATCATGCTCATATACATTGACATTCAAGCTCTAATAACCTCCTAAGGCCTAACCACCAAGACAACTACCCCAACGTTGGAGGTATGAGTGAAAAACTTGAAAATTATTAGTCTTTTGTTCAACAACCAACAATTAACAAGGGGAAAAACACTTTGGGCTAGTCGAATTGATGTCTAAGTCCTAGGAAGCCGAGTATGTAAAAACACTTTGGGCTAGTCGAATTGATGTCTAAGTCCTAGGAAGCCGAGTCTTTTACATACATCTCATGCTAGAACATTTATTACAATTCCCCCAAGGGGGTATCAACATGTGGTACAAAAAATAAAAGGGCCAAGAAGGCTCAATGGACTTCTGAACTCTGATCATGAACAAGTATACTTGTTTAAACTTTGCCGACTTACTTGAAGTCCAACTAAGTATGACTTAGTCGTCAACACGACCCACATTAAAAGTTACTTGACCACTATAAATATAATGTTATGTCACCTCATTTGGATATATCCAAGCATTGCGCCTTCTTATGTTTTCTGGGTATAGTGCAAGGACAAGAAGAAGATAGAAATAGAAGAAGAAGAGCTAGGGTTTCATTTTTGTGATTAGGGTTTATCTTGTATTTGGCATATCTTATGTTCTTGGGTTATCTCTCTCTAGGAGAGAATTATCTTGACATTGTACTTGGTTGACGAATCTATATTGAAGAAGTTATGTCGGGTTTTCTTCTCCATGAGGGTTTCCTAGGTTAAATTATTGTATACTCTATGAATGTATTTCTTTTAGTGATTTTCATGTATGTTGTTATTATGCTATGAAATTAAATGCTAATGAAATCTAAATACACATAACAGGTTAAGAAAAATCTTAACATCCACAGGAGTCTACCTCCCCAATACCTTGTGAGGACTACTGTTCTGAATGTAGATTGCCATATTACATGCTTCTGCCCAGATAAACATAGGCAAATCCTGATCATGGGTTAATGCCATAGCAGCCTCAATAATGGCCCCGTTCTTCCTCTTCGCAACTCCATTCTGTTGTGGGTTGTATAACAATGTGAGCTCCTTCTTAATTCCTCCATCAACATAGAAATTCTTGAAGTCGTTGGAGGTATACTTGCCTCCATTGTCTGATCTCAACACCTTAATCTTTCTTACTATCTGGTTCTCCATAAGAGCTTTAAACTCTTGAAACCGAATGAATACCTCATCCTTGGTCTTCATGAAGTAGATCCATGTCTTCCTAGAGAAATCATCTATGAAGGTTACAAAATAATTGTAACCACTCAAGGGCACTGCTGACATAGGACCACATTTGAATGTACTAGATCCAAACTCCCCTTGGACTTGCTATCAGTGCTAGGAAAAAAAGTCTTAGCATACTTGCCTTTTGCACACCCTTTATACATACACCGCTACTCTACACTGAAGTCAGGAAGACCTGTCGCAATCTCCCTCAACACCTTCAATGCCCCATGGTGTAAATGCACCATCCTCTTGTGCCATAACTAACACAACTCATCGCTGCTATGTATCAATGCTCGACCTGGCTAATACTGAAGCTTGTATAACTTTACCTTCTTAACTCCAAGGACCCTAATTGAGTCAGAGCTAGATGCTCTAGGATAGATAAGCACACGTCCATCCGTAAAGGTGATAACATACCCCTTATCCTCCATTGTCGAGACAGAGAGCAAGTTCTTCATCAAGCCCGAAACATATAGCGCATCCTTCACCTCTAACAAATCCTCAGACACTTTTCGGAACGAAACTATTCCTAGGCCCACTGCCTTGTACTTGGCATCATCACCAATCTTAATGTCTAGGTCGAAGTCTTTCTATGTGAGACTTGTGAAGAGCTCACGTGCCCTTGTCATGTGACATGAGGCACAACTGTCAATGTACTAGACACTACTGGCCTCTGGACTCGAAAGACATGCCACCAATGAGAATTCCTTCTCGAACCTTGTGGAAAACTCATCCACCTCTGCAAATGTTGCAACTCGTAGCTGCCCTTTGTCTTAGTTCTTGTTTGGGCATTACTCAAATCCTTCTTCCCATCCTATGAAGTAGCACCACCACTGGATTTCTTCTTGGCATTCCCTTTGCTTTTTCCTGTAAAAGCAAAGTTCTCCTCATCATCACCCTTTCGCTTGCCCTCATGTTGGGATCCTTTCCTTATCTCCTCATGAATAAAGTCATCCCACAATCGTTCTCAGATGGGAATATTTACTCATGCAACGATTGCTGGAAACAATGGCACACTGTGACGGGGGGGGTGTGGGGAGGCGGTGAATCAGTGTGCTAGCAACTTCAGTAATTTTCACGTCAAAATGTTAGGCAGAGTTCATCATTAGCATTACACTACCAAGTACCTTATCATTCATCAACTAATCAACACATGTCATAAATATACATAAGCATGTCATCAACATAGATCATAACAAAAGACACATCACTAGACAAGTATAATAAACTTTATTTATAATTTTTTATGAAGTACAATGGAAGATTTCAATCTTCGCGATTACATCAGCACCAATTGACTAAAGAGCACCAACTTTTACAACAGGACCCGGCCTGGTGTTCGTAGCTCCAACTAAGAAGAGGTTGAGGTATCCAAACCTCAAAGTGCAAGACTCATCTTGCAATCACATATTGATTCCTGTCATCAACTCAGTCCACTATCAATCAACTATTGCTCAAAACAACTTGTCCACTGCTGTCATTATCATGTCAATTCAACTTGTCACTGTCATGTAAGTCTTCTATCAAGTCATTAAGAGAGCATGCTCAGTCATCAAGAAGTCTGCTTCTAATATACTGTCAAATCAAACCATGTCAGTGTCACATCATATCATATCAATTCTGTGAATGCTATGTTGACAAACAATATCAATCTACCACTGTCAAGTCTATCATGTCACTGTAAAGAGCTTCTTTGTCACTGTCATATAAGCCTGATGAAGGACATGCTTGAGATAGAATTCTTCTGAGGCAGCCCGAAATTCTTGCTACTGTTCACCACGAAATCAAAGATATTATAAATTCACAGAGTGAAGGTCTCTCCTTGAACTCAGTCAGAGACTGCTTTTGTACTCAACCCTTAATCAGAATTTGACCTTCATAATGCACTCCATAAGAGTTCTCAGTCTGTCCCGAATTTTCCTCAGTGAAAAGCTCAGAAGATCATCTTAAAAATTCATACTTTAGTTGCCTTGTCTTATGACAAGTTCACTGCCTCGGTCCTCAACAAATTCGCTGCCTTAGATTACTCATTTCAGAGCTTGCCCCTGCTCTTCACTTGATTCACAAACTGCTGCTGCCTCAGTCTGTTGCATACCCTTGAATTCAGAGCCACACAATTGATCTACAAAGCTTCAAATTGTGAGATGAGGGCGTGAGGTATATATATGTGCAAACAATCAACTTTTTAATCATGAGGCCGACTTGTTAATAAATATTTTTATGCTGAGCCGACTTGTTTAAAAACTTTTCTCTTAGCTGGCCGACTTGCAAGTATATGTCGACTCTTGTTTTATAACATTGATTGACTGAGCCAACTTTTCCAATTAAATTTTATTTTAGGGTTTGCTTCATTTTTTCCATAGTTAGGGTCACCACAAAATTGCTGATTGGATGTTGTATAGATAGATAAGATAAGATAAGATAATGGCTGCTAATGACCACAAAGTAGGTCAACGGGACTGCCAGTTACAATGATGTTCGTGCATGTGGGAGGACCAAACGATCTCCCTTAAAAGAAAGAAATACAATACAAGAAGTAATATAGGCTAATGACAACAAAGTAGGTCAGTGGGACTGCCAGTAACAATGATGCTTGTGCATGCGGGAGGACCAAATGATCTCCCTTAAAAGAAAGAAATACAATACAAGAAGTAATACAATGTAAGAAGTATATATACAAATAAATTGTCTTAGTAATTTTCAATTTCTTTTAGATTGGAAGAGGGCTTCTTCAAGTGCAAACTCAATCAACACTAGCTCAGAGGCTTCATCACGTCATCATCATCATCATGACGAGAGGGCTTCAATTGACTTACAAAAGGTTTTCAAGTGCTTCATCTAATCTCCATGGGGTTCATACAACAAGTATTATCATTCCACATCAAAGTTCAATGTCAAGGTCCTCATACAAGCCACCAATGGTCTTCCTCACATACTCATGGGATTCAAAGCAAAGATCCATCAAAATGCAAGGATTACATGTCATGTTGAGGGGATCCAAAGGCATGTGCATTTATTATCTCCATCGTTTTCTTACCAAGTACAAGTACATGTGGACTCCATCAACAAGAGTGTGGTCTCTGTTATCACATATATAGTAGCCAGCCTACCATATTCTATTTTCAGATTCGAGTCCACTTTTTCAACCAGTTCCCTTACATATGAGATGCAGAGATGAGCATTTATGATGGATCACTATTTGATGATGAAATGTGGTACTTTCCCATGCCATGACTGAGTCTCAGGAAACTCAGATTTGAGGATCGATGTAGCCATTTACAGAGCAGTCAGTATTGCCGAGAGTCGCAGCAGCAGGTTCTCAGTGGACAGATGATGCTTCGGACTGGTTATTTACAGGTATATGATTCAGCAGGTATTATCTTGTGTTATGGTTATTATTGCTTTTATACTCATTCTTGTGACATGTCTTAGCATTTAGTGTCATGATCCAGCGGTCATATAAATATGTGGACCTGGTTGTATTGATATTATGTATGTATGCCCTTACTTAGACCTAGAAGTTCCTGACCCATACTCATTGGTTTTGCCCTCCTTAGGGAGAATAGAGGTGATCATTCCCACCATACTTTGGCTTGCTAGTGTTGGTCTCATTATTCACTATCTCAACCCATCCATTACCTTCCAGTTATGTTTATATCCCGACCTACTACTTGACTTGTGGCATGGAGGACCTTTCCCCACTATGGCCTCTTTGTTGGATAAGCTTCCTTGTTTATTTGTGTCTTGGCTCTGAGTTGCCTAGGTTGTGTTGGCTAAACCTGAAACAAATAGCGCTGCCATCAATACAATGTATATGGAAATGAAATGAATATCTTGTGAAAATCCCATTCATGAAAAGAAGTGTTTCTGAACATACATGAATGCAAGGCAAGCCTAATGAAATTGGCTTTGAAGTGTAAATATGAAATTTGAAATGTAAAACCCATGTAACAAGTGTAACAAATGCATGGATCAAGGCTATGGAAACTCGAAGGCCCAAAAAGCAATGGTTCTTAAAAGTTATATCTAAAGATTGTTGGCCTCACTTGTATTTGATATGGATTGTGAGCATTTGTCAAGGTGAATAAGCACCTCTGAACGTAACTTACCCATTTGTGAGACACTGCCATTACCTGTGTTATTGCTTGTTCGACATATGCTAGAGTGAGAATCCCCTTTCCATATCCAAAGTGTCACAGTGTCAAGTTGATAGTCACCCTTTAGCCTAGCCTTTTGATTTTTAGCCTTCATCCTTTACTAGCAAATTGATTACAACTACGAAGTGAGTATGGTCTTGAAAGTCTGGTCTGAGCCATAATAATTAACAAAACTTTATATATTTGGTTGATAGACTGCAGTCAAATGATTACTATTTGTTATAATTGTTACTTGAATGATTTGTAGAGCATGTCTCAACCTCTAACACTTGCAACAGTTTGATGTTAGTCTGGGTCATATTATTGGTCATGTTGACTTGGTCAAACATAGTTTGACCAATGTCAACCACATGACATAAGGTGGATAGACCTCGGATGATGCAAATACATGATATGTACCCTATTACAGGTCACCAGATGATTCTATGCAGTGATTATTGATTTATGATGATGATTTGTGGTATTCAACATTATTTGATCATTTATAGATTATTATTATTTTATCTGTCTGGGCATATTAGATATTGTACATGATCATGCAGAGACCTGTAGGGTGTATGAGTATGCACCTTAGATGGATTTGGGCTCCCTTAGTCCAATGAAACAGTTTGTTTTCAGTTTCGGGCAGTTATAGTGATGATTTGTCTTAAGTATACCATTCTGGTGCAGTTTTGCCATGTTAAATGGCTTGTCAGAACAGAGAGATGATTTGATTGGTTCACCTAGGACGTTGTATAAGGAGGGGGTGGTCCAGACACTTGTTTTTACCATTATACCCCCCTCCCAAAGAGCATGGTGGGCTTAGTTGGACAATGCATGCACTCTAGGTGGCAGTTTCGACAGTTTCACATTTCTCGAGGCAGATTAAAAACGGTAAAAATGGCTACTGAGGAATTCGATTTGGGATACTGAGGCAAGGAAATGGCATGGGATAAGTTTCGATGATGAGTGTGATGTCTTTCGCCCCTTCTCTAGTAGTTTCAGCATTCAGGGGGACCTACACCTATCTCTCTGGCATGTTTTATGATTTTCTGGAGCTTTTTGAGGCTCACGATTTTCCCAGAGAGGCACTATTTTGCACTTGATTTATATTTTATTTATATTGTGCCATGGGGACATGCTAGGGGTGTTAGACATTACCCCCAAGACCCACCATGAGCTTTATTCATGTTTATTTTGTCATATTGAGTGGGATCCCCTCTCCTAAGGCGATTTTGTCCATCGATGTGTTATATTATTATATTGATCCATGTGCTTTATGTTGAGCTCATCTCAACCATTGATTAGAACATTTTGATCTTTTAATCTTAGCCATCCATTCAAAAGGTGGTTAGGATTTTGGTATCTCTCCATCCTATTTAAAGGAGAGAGCTTCTCAGTGTAAAGGGGTCTTTGGCTCTGGTAATCTTGATAATAGAAAAACTCTTTTGTGAAAATTCTTGGGTCTCCTTTGCATATGGTGTTCTCCGATGGTCATTGGAAAGTCTATTGCATCCTAGCATTTGAGTATTTGTGGTGAGATCTATATTTTCGTGGAAACTTTGTTTTGTCTAGAGGAGGGCGACTTCACTTGGGCGTTTTTGCAGAGATTCCTCAACTTGCTTGTTTGGCATCGCTTGTATCAGGGGGTTATCATTAGTATCATTGTGGTCTATGGTTTCATCTTGTTACTTTTTTGTAGCATTTGTCCATTTCTCTTGATGCATCAAATTTGATATTGTTGACGTTTGTTGTGCAGGAGGGAGGGCACATTGGCTTTCTTGGGCAAATCAATTTGCATAGAGTCTTCATCCAAATCTTCTCAAATTGATTGGACGGCATAGATCATCATCATTAAGGAATCTACAAGGTTATCCAGGTAAGATCCACAGGTTTGTTCTTGTTTTCTTGGTTCCAATGCATTGGCATCTTCATTTTATTGTCAAAACCCTAACTAAAAATAATTGGAAACTTATATGGATCAAACCGCTTGATCATTTGGCAAACCATTTCTGGGTATTGTAGATCAGGGCAAACCCTAAGTGAGTTTTCCTAGGCGTCATGCTTGGGTGACTCCACAAGGCCCAAACTCCAAGGCACTAATCCCTCAAACCCTAGCGGATTCCTCACTTGGCCAATTTTCCCTGTGTTTTGATGCTATCCTTGAGGCTTGGGTACTTTGATACTGTCATACCTTTCATCAAATCTATCCATTGGTACTAGATAGCCCCAATCTCGTCCTTAATCTCCCTGCATTGGACATGGTTCCCAAGGTAGTGGATATTTTCATCATTTGTTGGTACCTTGATTCTGGATCTAGTAATAAATCTCATAAGTCATTTGTATTTCAACCTTGGATCAATTTCATTCTTCATAAGCTCCTTGATCCAACCCATAACTCATCTTGTGACTTCATCCATAGATCTAGGGTTTACTTCACCTTACACCTTACATATTTCACCTTCCATTGATTTGATATGGTGTATTGGTTTGATCTCTCCTGTCGGGAGTAGATCTGGGTCTCCCCCATTGTTGTTTTGGGCTAAGATGACATCAAGTGATGATTGCCTCGATTAGCGTGACAGCCATCCATTTGGGAGTCGAGGCTATCTTGGTTCACCTCTTTGGTTGCCCATTTCCTCTACCGTCCATCTTGGATCCATCTCATAGGGGCAACTACAAGTTTGGTGATAACATTTTGGCGCTGTTGCCGAGGAGGTAGAGGCTTACTTTGGTTCATCATATTTACCTTCAGTGTCTGTGAGTGCATTTATATTCTTATCATTCAAATCACATGTGGTTTAATTTCAGTGATTACATTTCATTTGTTTAATTTTTATAATCACTGCATGTGTTTCACTCACCTCTCCTACGACATTATCCGTTGGTGAACATAGCAATTCGTTCACCTGGCGACTCCACAACGCGACTCCACTGACAAGCGAACCCATCCCATAAATCACAATGAACTCGAATTTATTCATCCAATTTTTCAATGAAATCAAGGAAAATCCAACCAAGCTTAAAAAGAAGCTTCTAACTCGTCTGGAATTCTCTGAAATTTACGAGGCACCTCATCCTATGCCAAAAAGATACATTGACGGGTTGCCTCGTTTCTTTGCAAATTTAGACGAATCAATTGGAAGCCACTTGGATGCTTTTTGGTGTTATATGGAATCCTTGGGCGCAGAGCATGAAGATGTCTATATGCGAGCTCTAGGTGAATCCTTAGGAGGTAATCCCGATTTTTGGTTATATACGTTAACACCAGGATCCATCACCGGATACGCCATGTTCACTAATTTATTAAGAAAAGAATGGGGTAAAAACATTGATGAGTCATGCAACCAAATAATGATGGTGTTTTGTGGATCAATTTGATAAAGATAATCAAGATAAGCATAATAAGATAATTAACGAATTTCCTTATCCAATTGATTCCTCCTCTCCCGATCCAACAGTGGACATTGCTTTGAATGACTCTTCGATGCGAGAGAATGCTGATGATCAAATCTCAACCCTTCAGGATTATGACCTTGATATTGATATAGAAGGGGAACTTGTTAAAATCTTGTCATCAGTAGCTCAGGAAGGCACAAAGAAAGAAGAAAAAAATAATCACTATCAGGAACCATCCAAAGTTGAATCTCTCATCTGTGAATCCATCGAAGATCCTCATTGCTTGGTTGATGATTATCTTGATTTAGATTTTGATCATATCTCGGAAGAAGATCAATCACATGATAATTATGATATGATTGTAAGTGGACCTAATAAAAAACATCCTTGTTCTAAATTTTTTTATCCAATCTTTAATCAAGATGTGTCGGTTCAATGTGTGGACACAGACCTTGGTTCAAATCATGCAATCATTCTTGGAATTCAATTGAAAACTTTTTACTCATCAAATTCCGAGATCAATTATTCCAAGTCACCTAGAAGAAAATTTTCAATCCACCCTCCCGTCCCAACTTTTCGAGTATTCTTGTTTGGGTTTGTGTTCTAATCAAGTTGTTACTTTTGAAATTTTTAGTCAGGAGTTTGAGCATGGTCACATAATTGGAGAAAATGCGCTTCATTTCCCTTCTCGGTTATCTGTCATGAATAATATTTTTCGACTTATAAATCTCTCTTATGGGTGGTTGGAGAAGGGGTATAAATATCAATTTCATATTTTCTCCATTTTTAAGCAACAAATGGGCTTGATCTTGTTCTCAGGTTCATTACATTACAACTTGTTCCCATTTGGTTCCTCCATTTTTCCAGGAGTAAATATCACTGAATGTCCTAGTATGGTAGAGGAGAAAACAAAGAATTGTTTGAAGTGGCTGAACCATGAGTCATATTGTCTTCTTCCATCAAGATCAAGCTCACATTCTTTTTATGATCCTATCATTATCTTGATGGATGAGGTTCTTAGAAGTCAATTTCAGCCTCGGCATGATTTCATTCCAGATCTTTCTTTGAATTTCAAACAACAAGTTAGAATGGTTTCAATTCTCATTTACGTTGCTTCTAAACCATCTCTGGCTTGTTGGGTCATTAACTGTAAAGAAAGAACAATCGATCATTTTAGCAAGTGGTTACATTGGATCTATCATTTTACTTAGCACTTGCCTAATTGGTTAGGTTATAGTAGGTAGGACTTGAATAAGCCTCTTTTGGGTAGTAGTTTTTAGCCTTTTAGTTTGGCACTTTTTGTCTTTTCTGTGAAGTTTGCCTTTGAAGCTCTTAGTGTAGTCCTAGGTATTTTCCTGTATAATAAAACTCCTTTTAAGTTATGTCAATAGATTAGATTTACTTTCTGCTTTTTAGTTTCATGCACTTCAGTTTCAGTACTGTTTTCATTTATGCATTGTTTTGACGACCGGTTTGTGAGTTTGGTATAGCTCTAGACATTTTATAGGTAGTGGATAACAAGTCTGGTAGCTGGTGTAGAGCCAGAGTGATGGACCAAGGATACAAGTAGCAGAGTGCGAGGACCAGAGATTCTAAGGTTCTCAAGTTCTCTTCTCAGTAGAGCACTTGTCTTAGTTGGAGCCATATATTATCACATATATAGTAGTCGGGCTACCATATTCTATTTTAAGATTTCAGTCCACTTTTTCAGCCAGTTCCCTTACATATGAGATGTGCAGATGA
This sequence comes from Pseudotsuga menziesii, assembly GCA_001517045.1. NCBI lineage: Eukaryota > Viridiplantae > Streptophyta > Pinopsida > Pinales > Pinaceae > Pseudotsuga > Pseudotsuga menziesii. The sequence goes on from LPNX010972954.1 coordinate 447,267, forward strand.
TCATTTATGATGGATCACTATTTGATGATGGAATGTAGTACTTTCCCATGCCATGACTGAGTCTCAGAAAACTCATATTTGAGGACTGATGTAGCTATTTAGCCATTTACAGAGCAGTCTGTATTGCCCAGAGTCGCAGCAGCAGGTTCTCAGTGGACAAATGATGCTTTGGACTGGTTATTTACAGGTATATGATTCAACAAATATTATCTTGTGTTATGGTTATTATTGCTTTTATACTCATTCTTGTGACATGTCTTAGCATTTAGTGTCATGATCCGACGGTCATATAAATATGTGGACCTGGTTGTATTGATATTATGTATGTATGTCCTTACTTAGACCTAGAAGTTCCTGACCCATACTCATTGGTTTTTCCCTCCTTAGGAAGAATAGAGGTGATCATTCCCACCATACTTTGGCTTGCTAGTGTTGGTCTCATTATTCACTAGCTCCACCCATCCTTTACCTTCCAGTTATGTTTATATCCCGACCTACTACTTGACTTGTGGCATGGAGGACCTTTCCCCACTATGACCTCTTTGTTGGATAAGCTTTCTTGTTTATTTGTGTCTTGGCTCTGAGTTTCCTAGGTTGTGTTGGCTAAACCTGAAACTAATTGCGCCACCATCAATACAATGTATATGGAAATGAAATGAATATCTTGTGAAAATCCTATTCATGAAAAGAAGTTGTTTTTGAACATACATGAATGGAAGGCAAGCCTAATGAAATTTGCTTTGAAGTGTAAATATGAAATGTGAAATGTAAAACCCGTGTAACAAGTGTTTTTAAACACGCATGGAGCATGAAGCCTTAATAAATAAAAATCCGTGTAACAAATGTATGGATCAAGGCTATGGAAACTCAAAGGCCCAAAAAGCAATGGTTCTTAAAAGTTATATCTAAAGATTGCTGGCCTCACTTATTTGATATGGATTGTGAGCATTTGTCAAGGTGAATAAGCACCTCTGAATGTAACTTACCCATTTGTGAGACACTGCCATCCCCTGTGTTATTGCTTGTCCGACATATGCTAGAGTGAGTATCCACTTTCCATATCCAAAGTGTTACAGTGTCAAGTTGGTAGTCACCCTTTAGCCTAGCCTTTTGATTTTTAGCCTTCATCCTTCACTAGCAAAGTGATTACAACTATGAAGTGAGTATGGTCTTGAAAGTCTAGTATGAGCCATAATAATTAACAAAACTTTATATATTTGGTTGATAGACCGCTAGTGAAATGATTACTAGTTATAATTGTTACTTGAATGATTTGTAGAGCATGTCTCAACCTCTAACACTTGGTCAAATCTAGTTTGACCAATGTCGACCACAGGACATAAGGTGGTTAGACCTCAGATGATGCAGATACATGATATGTGGTCTATTACAGGTCACCAGATGATTCTATGCAGTGATTATTGGTTGATGATGATGATTTGTGATTTTCAACATTATTTGATCATTTATAGATTATTATTATTTTATCTGTCTGGGCATATTAGATATTGTACATGATCGTGCAGAGACCTGTAGGGTGTATGAGTATGCACTTTAGATGGATTTGGGCTCCCTGAGTCCAATGAGACAATTTGTTTTCAGTTTCGGACAGTTACAATGATGATTTGTCTCAGTATACCATTCTGGTGCAATTTTGCCATGTTAAATGCCCCATCAGAGCAGAGAGATGATTTGATTGGTTCACCTAGGACGCTGTATGAGGAGAAGGTGGTCCAACCACTTGTTTTTACCATTATACCCCCCTCCCAGAGAGCCCGGTGGGCTCAGTTGGACAACGCAGGCACTCCAAGTGGCAGTTTGGGTAGTTTCACATTTCCTGAGGCAGATTAAAAACACTAAAAATGGCTACTGAGGAATTCGATTTGGCCTACTCAGGCAAGGAAATGGAACAGGATAAGTTTTGATGATGAGTGTGATGTCTTCCGTCCCTTCTCTCCAGTAGTTTCAACATTTAGGAGGACTTACACCCATCTCTCCGGCATGTTTTATGATTTTCTAGAGCTTTTGGAGGCTCGTGATTTTCCTAGAGAGGCACTATTTTGCACTTAGAGTTATATTTTATTTATATTGTGCCATGGGGACACACTAGGGGTCTTAGACATTACCCCCTAGACCCACATTGAGCTTTATTCATGTTTATTTTGTCATATTGAGTGGGATCCCCTCTCCTAAGGCGATTTTGTCCCTCGACGTGTTATATTATTATATTGAGCCATGTGCTTTATATGAGCTCATCTCAACCATTGATTAGAACATTTTGATCTTTTAATCTTAGCCATCCATTCAAAAGGTGGTTAGGATTTTGGTATCTCTCCATCCTATTTAAAGGAGAGAGCTTCTCATTGTAAAGGGGTTTTTGGCTCTCGTAATCTTGATGATAGAAAAACTCTTTTGTGGAAATTCTTGGGTCTCCTTTGCATTTGGTGTTCTTCGATGGTGATTGGAAAGTCTATTGCATCCTAGCATTTGAGTATTTGTGGTGAGATCTATATTTTCGTGGAAACTTTGTTTTGTCTACAAGAGGGCGACTTCACTTGGGCGTTTTTGCAGGGATTCCTCAACTCGCTTGTTTGGCATTGCTTGTATCAGGGGGTTATCATTAGTATCATTGTGATCTATGGTTTCATCTTGTTATTTTTCTGGGGCATTTGTCCATTCTGATATTGTTGACATTTGTTGTGCAGGAGGGAGGGCGCGTTGGCTTCCTTGGGCAAATCGATTTGCATAGTCTTCATCCAAATCTTCTCAAATTGATTGAGACGGCATAGATCATCATCATCAAGGCATCTACAAGGTTATCCAGGTAAGATCCACCGGTTTGTTCTTCTTTTCTTGGTTCCAATCCATTGGCATCTTCATTTTATTGTGAAAACCCTAACTAAAAATAATCAGAAGCTTATATGGATCAAAACGCTTGATCATTTGGCAAACCCTTTTTGAGTATTGTAGATCAGGGCAAACCCTAAGTGGGTTCTCCTAGCTGTCATGCTTGGGTGACTCCACAAGGCCCAAACTCCAAGGCACTTATCCCTCAAACCCTAGCGCATTCTTCACTTGGCCAATTTTTCATGTGTTTTGATCCTATCTCTGAGGCTTGGGTACTTTGATACTGTCATACCTTTCATCAAGTCTATCCATTGGTACTAGATAGCCCCAATCTTGTCCTTAATATCCCTGCATTGGACATGGTTCCCAAGGCAGTGGTTATTTTCATCATTTGCTGGTACCTTGATTATGGATCTAGTATTAAATCTCATAAGTCATTTGTATTTCAACCTTGGATCAATTTCATACTTGATAAGCTCCTTGATCCAAACCATAACTCATCTTGTGACTTCATCCATAGATGTAGGGTTTACTTCACCTTACACCTTACATATTTCACCTTCCATTGATTTGATCTGGTGTATTGGTTTGATTTCTCCTGTCGGGAGTAGCTCTGGGTCTCCCCCATCGTTGTCTTGGGATAAGACAACATCAAGTGAAGATTGCCTAGATTAGCGTGACAACCATCCATTTGGGAGTCGAGGCTATCTTGGTTCACCTCTTTGGTTGCCCATTTCCTCTACTGTCCATCTTGGATCCATCTCATAGGGGCAACTACAAGTTTGGTGATAACAGTCTCCATGACTCAAACTATGTCCAAGGGTTCCATGACCCAATCAAGCCACAATTGACCACAGAATGGGTCATTTGGACCACCTAGTGCTCCAAAGCACACACCGATAGTGAATGGGCTCCAATGCCCAAATTATCATGTCCTGCTTGCCATGTCATCAATCTTTGTCTCTCCTTTGTCATTAATGGCTTGTCATCAATGACAACCATGCTCAACAACAATCCCACTGACAAAAGACTTACCATGGCTTAGTGAAGCCATTTAGGGTTGTCCTCACCAACTCCTGATCTATCACTTTCTCTCTAATTGCACGCAACTCACATGTATTTGTGTGATCTTCGTGAGATAGGTAGCCGCTATATCTGATCTGGACATTCTGGTAGCCTTGATTTTGTATATGAGCACCATCTTCCTATTGTGGTTGTCACTCCGATAAAGTCGAGTCAAAGCCCCCCACATCTCCCCGATAGTCTTCTTCCCATACAGGTGAGAGATTATATGATCCTTCATCGCATCTAGGAGAAACCTCCTGGCATTCACGCCTTCTTGTTATGAGCAGCCGGTAGAGTAGCATCAGCAAGAGGTGTTAGAGTTTCACTAGCAAATTCCCAGAAGTCACTCACCTCCAAAATTAATGCCATCCTTTCCTTCTAGGGATTGACGTTGGATGCCCATTCCAACCGGTCCTCACACCTCAAACTAGTAGATATCCTTCTGTCCAATCAAATCAAAACCTTCCTAATGAGAATAAATCTGTAAAAGAATTGCAATTTTTTTGAGTCATAACACAAAACTGGATGCAGATGTTAGAAAGCATTCAATCTTACTTCATAAGGGTCTCTCAGATCAAGGAGCAGCTAGATGTTATTAGAAACAATGTCGAAGAAGCAAAAGAGGAGATGACAACCTTGAATGGTCTCCTAATCTTTCGTTCAAGGAATTTGCTCTAGAAGGAAGCTCACCTATGGGAGGAATGCACACAAGAAGAAGCTCCATTGATAGCAAAAAGAAGAAGAGATGGATGGAGCCCTCCAAAAAGAAAAGCACAAGGAAGAACATTCTCGCAAGAATAAAAAGGTTTTAGAAGAAGGACCTATCACAGTGATGTTTCACATGTGATGAGAAAGGACACTTTGCAAAAGAATGTCCCAAGAAGAAAGATGGAAGGATGTTATAATCGAGGAGTACCAGTCGATCATGAAGAATGATGTCTAGGATATGGTTCTGAAACCTAAAGGGAAGTCCGTAGCGTCTTCCAAGTGGATCTACTAGATCAAGCATGCAACAAATGGCAGCATTGAGAATTACATAGCAAGGTTCATGGTTTCTCTCAGAATGAGGGAGTCGATTATGGTGAGACATTGCTCTAGTGGCCAGACACACCTCTTCAGTGGTGGATATTACACTAGAAAGTTGATGTAATTGAAGTAGAAGGACAAATCGAGCAACCTCCAGGATTTGGGACTCTCTACAAAGAACCACCTATGTGTAGAAGGCTTTGTACCTAAGTTGCACGAAACAGGGAAACATGGACGAGTTTTCGAAACGGGGACGTGTTGGAAACGTGACCCCCCAAAATTTAGGAAACGGGGAAACGCGATATATATATATATATATATTATAATTATTTACAGATTAAATTCAACATCACATTTAACATTTTTACTCATAATTTCATAAGTGATTCCATAATGCAAGTACTAAGTAGTGATATCCAAAAAAAACACAATGATTTTACCCATAAACGGTTCCATAATGCAAGTGGAAATATCCAAAAAATAGCCTTCAAAATGAGGCTAAGCTGCTAATACATATATATCTAGATTCCAAAATCAACCTTTATATACGAGGCTACAAGTACAATACTACATCAACATGAACAATGAAAATATAAAGAAAACATGAGCTGGAGCCCGAAGACTAATAGTCATCATGCTTGGGCTCATCTTCATCCTCCTCAAAAATAGAACAAGAAGCACGTCCAATAGGGATTCCGTGAGTTGCTAATGAGTATTGGCGATAAGTCGTGATGGCAAAAAGGAGACATGAGTGTAATTTTATTACAAACCCAAGGCATAAAGAACATTATGGAAGCCTCTAAAACCCAAGCCGAAAAAGGCAAAAACCCAAAAAATTAAAAAAACGAGTGTTTTAGGCGGACTATGGAAGGAAACGCGAGATTTTAGTGAAATTCGATTTGGAAACGGGTTTTCGTTTGAAGGAAACGAGTTTTCGACACGAGAAACGTCCCCCATCAATTGGAAACGCGTTTCCCTGCCGTGCGGTACGGGTTTTTGAGTTTCCTTCAGGAAATGGGCTGGGGACGTGGGGGGGGGGGCACATTTCCTGCAACATAGCTTTGTACAGGCTCAAAAGGTTCCCATGGAATAGCATATATAGTTACATGAGGAGCTTGAGGATCACGTAGAGTGATGGAGATCCCAACCTTTGCTTCAAGGTTGAAGATAGAAGCCTACAAAGGACGAGAAGCTCATAGATGGGTGCAAGAGAAACTTGCAACAAAGTTCGAGATGGAGGATCTTGATATCCAGTGACCTTGAGAGGTGACATAGATGGATATACAGAAGATCAGCAGCAGAGGAGGCCACTTGTCACTCCAGTGTAGAATGTCCCGATGCAGAGAGTACAAAATGAAGAGGGAGGATGGTGCTCCACATCAGAGGGAGTGACTACAGTAGATCTCAGAGTTCGAGAATCTTGACGTGATTCTTGGGATTAGAAGTATGGTGAAATCCAGAGGAGATTTTCCTTAGCCAAGGTAAATATGTAGTCAAGACCTTGAAGAGGTTTGAGATGTTGGGCTATAGCTACACCAATGGCATAGAACTTTAAGTTGTTATGTGATCCTACTTCAAAGATAGTTGATGCCACAGTCTACAAGAAGATGATTGGTTCGTTGATGTACTTGACGAACATGAGGTCGTATATTTGTTTTGCGCTAGAACATGGTGGAGAGAATACATGTTCACATGGTTGCGGCACCTGAAGGATATGATTGAGGATGGCCTCTGATATGCAAGAGATCAAAGGATCTACCAACAAGGATATGACTGACTCCAATTGGGTTGGTTATGTTACAAACATGAAGAGCACTTTAGGTTGCTACTTCAGCTTGGAGTATGGCATGATTTCTTAGTTAAGCAAGAAGAAGATGAACGTAGCACTGAGTAAAACCGAGGAAGAGTAAATTGCAACTTGTTTAGCAAGTTGTGAGGCAATATGGTTTTGAAAGCTACTTGCAGGATTGTTCGATGACAACTTGTGTGTACTGTGACAACCAGAGTTGCGCAAAGCACATGAAGAAGAATCTGAAGCTTCTAGAGTCAATGGCACTGTTATATGACATCATTGATGCAAAACCTTCCTTCATGAAGAACTAGCTGAGAAAAAAGCAAAGGAAGATTCCTCAAGTGTTGGGGAATATGTATTCTTCTGATGAAGATAAAGATCATGCTCTTATCCATTTCAGCGTTGGATAAGAAGAGATGCATTTGTAGGGAACACAGATTCAGCACCTATACACAGTCCTATGTGATCTATGGTATAGAAGACTTGCTTAGTATTTTCAATCATGAGCAAGATGTTAGATTTTCTTAAGATCTGATTAGATTATCTAGGATCTTTATCTAAAAGAATAACAAGTAGAGAAAAATGCATAAGATATAAAAGATACAGAAGACACAAAGATTTTCATCGGAGAAACCATAAAGGAGAAAACCCTGCAAACTTCTTCAAAATAGTAAGATGATCAAAAGAAGGAATAAGAAATGTTCAACAGCTATCTTTCTCTCCTCCTATGACTTTCTCTCTCTTTCTCAAACGTCTTAGAGAGAGTGTGTGTTGTATACAAATGAGGGAGAGCGCCTCCCTATTTATACCCTTTCAAGTCACTGACCAAATATAAGACTCGAGCCTACATGTCATCTCACATGGGGCCCACTTCTCCTAGAGAGACCACAATTACATATTACATGATGTTACACTGGGGACTATTGCCCCGACTTACAATGGAGGTTGTACCTCAAGGTCTAGACACAATTTAGACATCCCGTAAAGGGGTAACACACATCCCCAATGGGGGTACAACAACATACAATGATAATATACATCAGAATATCTTCTGAAGTTACAAATACATCAACACAAGATAGGCACAAGTCCTTAGAATCAAACAATGAAATAGAGCACGTTGTCAGAGACTCCAATAATTCCTGGAAGGAGACAAAGATCAAGAGGGAGTCTACCAAACAAACAAAGATAAGTTTTTGAATTATCATTTCTTGTATATCTAGTTGTTTAAATGATATTGTTCAGTTGTGTACATAAATTTGTTCCTAAATTTAGGAAACATATTATGCATGTTAGAGTGTTTGCATTGATGGACAATTTACTACTAACATGCATCTGATGGGTAAGTGCCCTATGGCGCTGTACAACATTCCATTGCTACTAATCTAGAATGAAACCTCTTTGCTAACATGTTGGGAGTAGTGCACGAACTTAATAATGTCTTGGTAGAGATGGAAGGCATTTAGAAAGTTACCGGGGTATGGATGAATGTTGTATTGGGTAAATAGTTGCATGACTGTGTGACATGTGTCCTTATGCATAAGAATTGGTCATTATGAATATGTTTTGAAGATTATGAAATGTTTCTAACCATGCAACTGAAAATGACTTGTAGGAAAGATCTTGTGCAGTCACCTACAATAGAAGAATGATGAAGAACAAGTTGTTGATGTATTAACTAAGCCTCTATCTCATGTAAAGTTTGAATACTTTCGAGACAAGCTTGGTGTAGTGCGTAAGGACCTCCCTCAAAAGAGGGAGTGATGATGAGGATGTGGTTGTGGTCAGTGTTATCGGAACCGGACCGGAACCGGCAAAACCGGCCGGTCTGACCGGTTTACAGGGTTGGCCGGTCCGGTCAGCAAAAAAATTTGAAAAAACCAGATTTTTGTCCAGACCGGGTGGAACCGGCCAAAACCGGCCGAACCGGCTGGTCTGGACTGGGGACTCAGGAAACTCAATTTAAAAAAAAAAACCAGAATTTGATTACATGCCTGGAAATGATGGACAAGATGTTTGATGTGTATTACCCACAGTGACATGGGATATCTTCTCCAAGTTTGGCAGCTGTCCCAAGAATGATCATGTCCTTCTCATCCCAACTGAGAGTTGATACACACTTTAATTTACTACTGTAACTTGCAAGTTGGGCCCAATTTGACTGCGATGACTTTGTGAAGACACTGAGTTATGACTTCGATAAAAGGCTTGGTCTTGTACTGCTGTAGCATATAGTTTGGCACCACTAGGTTGTTTTCTACTGTAGGTGATATTCCTTACTTGAGAACTGACTTAGGGCATTTCTGCTGCTAGTTTGGTTAAGGATTTTCAACAAATAGTTCAGATGTCTACTGCTGAAACGCATTGCCCAATACCATACCACTGGAAATTCTCTCTATGACTTGTGCTGATTGATTTGAGGTTGTTTCATCAAACGAAGTGTGTGGAATGCATCATATATAACTTTGTATATAGAAGTAACTATTTGACACATCAAAATCAGACTTGGAAGAGCATATTTAGAATCTCAGATATACATGGTTCATTAAAGAATTTGATTACATGCCTGGAAATGATGGACAAGATGTTTGATGTGTATTACCCACGGTGACATGGGATATCTTCTCCAAGTTTGGCAGCTGTCCCAAGAATGATCATGTCCTGGATTCATATGTATGCACATGAATTTATATATGTTTTTTACAAAATATGAATATTTTATGTATTTTTTAGTCAACCGGTTTTTTACCCGGTTTTTTGCCGGTTCCGGTCCAGTTTCCGGTCCGGTTCACATTTTGGGCTTCGTCGGTTCGATGACCGGTCCGGTTCCGATAACATTGGTTGTGGTTCTTGTTGTAGTGGTGTGGCAACTCAATCTAGGATTGGTATGTCATCCTGATAAGGCTTGGTTGATCCCATTGGGATTGGTATATCAATGCTGGCAGGACCTGTTTGATCCTAGGGGGATTAGTATGTCTAGCTAGGCTTGTTTGGTCCAAAAGGGTTAGTAAGCCAGTCAAGGCTTGTTTGGTCTCCATGTAGATCGGTATGTCTGGCTAGGCTTGTTTGGTCAGAAGGGATTAGTAAGCCAGACAAGGCCAGTTGGGTCTACCAGAGTGCCCACTGTGGTGCTGCTTTAGATGGTCCCAACACTCTGTGCTGATGATGTTGATGTGGTTGTGGTCCAAATACTTAGTGTTGATGATGTTGATGTGGTTGTGGAACCACTATGTGTTGATGATGATGATGATGATGTTGCTACAACATTGATATGCTGCTGCTGATGATGTTGTTCCAACATCTCTATGCTGATAATGCGGATGGTGATCTAGCATTTATTTGTTGATGATGTTGTTTTTAGCACTCACATGCTAATGATGTTGTTGTTCCAATATTCACATACTGACGTTGTAGATGATGATGATGTTCCATTATTCACATACTGATGTTGCAAAATGATGATGATGTACAAGGATTCTGATACTGATGTTGTAGACGATGATGATGCTCCGTGATGATGATGTTCCACGATGATGATGTTTCGTGATCATGATGTTCAGCGATGATGATGTTTTGTTTGATGGATTAGTCCCAAACACGGATGTAAGTGGACCTCCCTAGTCTGTACTACACAGATCTAGAACAAAGAACCACAAGTGTATATCCTTTCACTTAGATCAATCCAATAATGACAAAGAGGTAGGATAAGGAAGGCTTACCTTTTATTCTGATGATTGCCCTTGCCTTTTCCACATGAAGATGATCCAACTTTGCATGCACTAGCACCTGCAATCAGTTAAATGCAAACAAGATACAAGTTGATAGAACTTGTGATAATGAGATTGATCTAATCAAATAGCCAAGGAGACTTGATATAACAAGATTAACACAATCAGATTATGGGAAAGAAACATGTCATTTGTATTCAAGGCAATTAAGGAAATGGTACAACTGTTGAGGCCTTGAAGTTGTATCCTCTTTTCATTATCTCCTTCCACCAACAAGTCACACTCACAAAGAGATGGGCAACATCACTCTAATTGAAGGTCTGAACTAAATCCTCCAACATATACCTACTCTAGCCTTTCTCCCCCCAAACCCATAAGCCCATAGCTTCAATTTATAGGACAATATGGATAATAGGAATTGAGAAGATTATGAGAAATGGATGGGATATGATCCCAACAAAGGTGGAAGGTGAGCCAGATCTAGGGTTATAGGGATGATGAATTATCTAAATAAGATTTCGATCTAGAACCTTCTCGAAGGCTCATTTTTTTGCCCTTACAAAGGTTGACGCATTTTGTAAGTGGAGCAATCGATGTCGAGATGAGTTGACGCGTCTTGCCAAGCAATCACAACACGTCGATGCCAAAAGATAAGGTAACTTTAGGGCAGAGGAAACAAGGATAAATCCATTTGTTGATTGACATTCAGGGGCTGTGGCAATGAAGTATTACAAGATTGGTCATGTTGACGAAAATTCCATGTAACATGTTCCGTGATGATGATGTTCTGTGATGATGATGTTCGACGATGATGATATTCCGTGATGATGATGTTCGACGATGATGATAATGTTCCATGATGAAGATGATGCTTATGATGTTGTTGTTACAAAACTTCCTATGACATATAGATTCACTAGTCAGTTGTATAGTTGTTGATGTTGTTGATGATGTAGAATACCTTCCTTGTTAAGAGGGAGTGTTGAAAGAAATGTAACTTTGGAAGATATTCTATTGTACTTTTATTGTATTCCTCTTTTGGAGATGTTATTCCTCCATTCAAAGATGTCCTTGATGTAATTTGTCATGTAAAAGTCATGAGTTAAAGCCTCAATTGTAAGTCGGGTCAATAGTACCCACAAAAGTATTTTATAAATGTTATTTTGAGTCTTCCTAGGTAGGTTGGCCCCAATTAGAGAACCTGTCCGACCTAGTTAGTTAATTGAGTCACTCACCTGATGAATATAAATAGGTGAGGCGCCTCCCTCATTAGAACACACTTCTCACTCAAGCAGTTGCGCAAGAGAGAGAGAGAGAGAGAGAGAGAGAGTCTACTGTTGAAAGGGAGTTTCTATTCTTGTTTTTGGGGTCTTACATTGTACTTGGTCGAATTCTATATTGAGGAAGTTTTGTTGGGTTTTCTCCCCCACGAGGGCTTCCTAGGATAAATCTTTGTGTTTTTTTGTGTGGTTGTGCTTGTCTTTCTTTCAGTGATCCTTTTGCATATGGTTATGATATTATGATGCTAAATTTTTTAAGATCGCGTATAACCAGCAAAATTCTAACAAGGATCTGGAACAAGAGTTTCTCAGAAGTCTCATGGAGGTTGGTCAGGGGGGTGTCAAAAGGAAACCCAAGGTCTCTTCTCAAGCTTTTAATCATGGAGTCTCCCCTTTTTGCATCACTTGAATCGATGCAATGGCCAATAGTTTACTGTCAAATCAACTTTTCAAGGAAATGTATACATGGTATGTTTAAACTTTATAAGTTTATTGTTTGCTAGGTAATATAATATATTGTATCTATTCACAGGTTTGATCATTTGATTTCCTTTGTCAATAATATGCATGTCTCTATAGTAGTTTTACACTTGCTGGTGATATATTGCTGAGATCACGATATATTGCGAGTTTCCCCTAAGCTAATATTATCAGTGGATCACAATAATTTTATCTTTTGAAATTATAGTTTCATGGAATATTGTGACTTGATGGAAATTATTGCCTTATCCGCATCAATTTCATCTAAGGACCAGATTCTTGGCCTTTTAACCCTCATTTTGCAAAAGTGAGTTAGGGGATTGAGCTATAAGGATACTATGACCATTTTCCATCAAACAAACAAGCAGAAATCTGCAGTTTTCATTGCCATCAGCTGAGCAATTTTTGTTTTGATGTGATTTTGTATCATCCTGTCAGGACTTATGGCTCAGGCAGATATCATATTTCAATATTGATGTGTGATGTACCCCTTTCACATCTTTTACATTTTATATATCAGTTTTATTTTTATATTTATCTAGCAATATGTTTGTTTGATGTTGTTTTATTAATATTGTTTTTAAAGTTTCTTGATATTTTCAGATATTTTCCCAGACATTGCCGATAGGCGCTCAATTTGCACCCTGCAGTGCAGCATTTAATGCTGCAGCTGTGTGGATGTGGACCATTTCATCTAACGACCAGATTCTTGGTCTTTTAACCCTCATTTTGCAAAAGTGAGTGAGGGGTTTGAGCTGTAAGGATATTATGACCATTTTCCATTAAACGAACAAGGGGAAATCTGCTGTTTTCATTGCCATCAGCTGAGCAGTTTTTGTTTTGATGTGATTTAGTATCATCCTGTCAGGACTTATGACTCAGGCAGATATCATATTTCAGTATTGATGTGTGATGTACAACTTTCACATCTTATACATTTTATATATAAGTTTTATTTTATATTTATGTAGCAATATGTTAGTTTGATGTTGTTTTATTAATATTGTTTTTAAAGTTTCTTGATATTTTCAGATAATCTCGCAGACATTGCTGATAGGTGCTCAATAAGCACCCCGCAGTGCAGCGTTTAATGCTGCTTCTGTGTAGATGTGGACCGTTTCATCTAATGACCAGATTCTTGGTCTTTTGACCGTCATTTTGCAAAAGTGAGTTAGGGGATTGAGCTATAAGGATACTATGACCATTTTTCCATCAAACAAACAAGGGGAAATCTGCTGTTTTCATTGCCATCAGCTGAGTAATTTTTGTTTTGATGTGATTTTGTATCATCCTGTCGGACTTATGACTCAGGCAGATATCATATTTCAGTATTGATGTGTGATGTACCACTTTCACATCTTATACATTTTATGTATCAGTTTTATTTTTATATTTATGTAGCAATATGTTTGTTTGATGTTGTTTTATTAATATTGTTTTTAAAGTTTCTTGATATTTTCAAATATTTTCCCTGACATTGCTGATAGGCACTCAATAAGCACCCTGCAGTGCAGCATTTAATGCTGCTGCTGTATGGATGTGGACCGCCAGATTGATTGTTGGATGAGATCTGATGGTTCACATCCCTGCAGCAGCAGCATTAAATGCTGCACTGCCGGGTGCTTATTGAACGCCTTGCCGATAAGTTAAGTCAAATTAAGATAAATGTAACATTGCTCTATAGTACTTGGACTAAATAATTGCATCTCCCCAAGTCTGGTTTTTTTAATCTGGATTAACCATGCCTGTAATTGAGAGTTATTGATAATGTCACAGTTTGCAAAAAGTTTCAGGTAGAATGCATCCATTTTTTATTCCATCAACATTTTCGACTAGGGTAAATGTATTCCTTACAATCCTTTTATATCCTGATGATGGACCACATTTGCCTTGTCTGAAATGTGGATGGAAGAAGATGAATGTAGTTTACCTGAAAGTTTATGCAAACAATGATCCTAACTGCCAAGACTGAGATCTGAAGTAAACGTTATTGTTATAAATTATTACAATTCAATGCTACAGTTACTAGTACTTTCTTTATCACTGGATTTTTATATTTTATCGGAAATCAATTAATCTGTTTTATCCTTTCAGTCTTGTTAGTCAACATTCTGTCTTCAAATTGACTGGCTTAAGTATGTTGGGTCTGCTGCAACTATTGGCTAGCCATCATGTTCATGATTGAGAAAACATGAATATAGTAACATTAATTGCTTTGTAAACTTCTATGAAGGGTTATTTTTCTCACTCTCATATACTTAAACTAGTACTTGAATTTAAGATTCTCTTACATCACTGTCTTTTGCAGAATACGCTTGGCAAATGGATTGAAGATTACCCACAAGAACCTCGGTAATCTTCAGCTTGTTTCTCAGTATTTGACAGTCCTAGGAAGTTTAGCACTTGCTCTTCATGATATTGGGCAGGCACGGGAGATTCTGAAGTCTTCTTTAACATTAGCAAAGGCTCTACATGACATTCCGACACAGATTGGTGTGCTTGCTGAGCTGACAGGTATACTTTCTGTCTCGTCAAAGACAATGCAGTTTGATTTACCTCACTCTGGATGATAAATCTATACTCCTGATATTGTCAGGTGATTGGGATAATGCAGAAAATGTTAAACTGTTGCTTTCTTTCTTAAATTTAAAATGATTTTGGCTGTTTGTGTGATTTTATGTTTTAGCCTTGTATCGAGAACTCGGGGAGACAGCTAACGAGGCAGAGAATACTGAGTATGAGGCCAAAAAGACCGAAGATCTGAGGAGGAGAATTGAAAGTGCCCGAGCCTCTCCTCATCATCTTGAGCTAGTGAAGGTATCGAGTGTATCTTTATGCTTTAATCTTCAGTGTTTCCAATGTGAAATTGAAGGCATTGTATTTGAAATAGGGTAATGTAAAGCACATCATTCTAATTATTTGTAATAAGCAAAGGACAACCGTGTGCTTATGATGTTGGCATGTTGGCAATGGGCATACTTGTTCAGGTTTTTTTGTTCAACTTGCATGTTCTGGATGATAGTATACTAATTTATTTATTGGTACCAATTATCCATTTGAGAAGAGCATGCAGTTATGGTAGAAGTTAGCCGATATATTTTTCCTCCTGGTAGAAACACCTCAAAATAAAATCTCTGATGTTTCCCGTTGCTTCTTGCAGTTTGGTATTGGGGGTTGATCTACAAGGTGGATTCTGATCATGTTCTTCATTGGCAGTATGTTAAAGAAATTGTAACATATTTCAAATGTAAATTCTAGTGTAGCGGAACTAGGACTCCGCAAAAATTCCCCAAGGGTTTGAAATCCTGAACTCGGGAAAAACTTGGCAAAAATTTGTAAAACTCTGGCAAATAAATTGCCGAAGCAATGAAAAAAAGGCAAAAAATATGCCTTGTAAATGACTTGCTGCAGCTGCTAATGTTTTTAAAAAACCGGTAAAAAATCTGTCTAGTCGGATGTATTTTCTGCCACTGACTTGTTTAATGCAACGCTCAACCAATTAATTGGCAGTTTCTGCAGAATTGGACTAAATTCGGACTTATTCTATCTCGGTTTGGAAATCTTGTAACCTGTCTAAATGCAATCAATTAAGTGCACAGGGAAATTGTGTCTTGTCAGCGGGATATATTTTTTTATAGCATAGTAGCATAATATGGGATTCCATATGAATATACTAATATTTTTAATTAAATATTTTTATTTATATATAGTTAACATATACACTGTTTTTAATGAAATATTGAATATCAACCATTAAATTTTAAATTTAAAAATAATGTTTTTTTTTTAAACATATTTTTTATAACCAAAATTACTCTTAAAAAAAACATAAAAAAACAAAAAGATAATACCCTAATATAAGAGAGAAAACTCTTAGTTATTAATAGTTATTAATTATTTTAAGAAGAAAGTAAATAATATTTACCACTATTTACATTGGAATTAATTAATTAATATTTAAATTGTGTTAGGGTTAACTTTGACTCCCAAATGAGCATAGATGTAATTGATTTTGGGCACATGGTTTTGGCATAATTACATATTTATTTTCTTTGGCATATTTTTATTGGACATATTTTTATTCTTATTAAATTGAATTACTAAGTATGAAATTGAAAAGTATTTATTTTATAGTGTTTTAATAATGAACATTTGGTTTTTTAAAATTAACACATAAGCTCAATACTAAATAATTATGCTACTATTTTATTGGCTATTATTTTAATTATTTTACTGTATCACTTAGACAGACACGACTTAGACCACTCCACTCCGTACTGGGGAATTCTATTATGCAGTTGCTGATGAAAATTTTGGTCAAGTTCATGGAGGAAGATGGGAGCTGCGCTCTAATCATCCGATTGGAAATAGTATCTTCTTTACATTAAGAATGATGAGATATTAACCATGATAGAGCAATAGACGCACACAATTCCCAATATGTAAAAGTAGATTATCCCACTATGTAAAAACAGATTTTAATCTGAATAGAATCTTTCACTGTTAAGGCAAAGTATTGTATTTCTGTGGTAAAAGAGGGTCATAATAAACTTTTTGGAGACGTGTACAAAGCAATGGAGATTAAAGCACAAATATACTTTTGTTTTTCTAGCTTAGAGATTGGACTTAATGGCATTTTCATAATCTATGGAGTTCATGGCAATTGATTTTATTTCATTAATATTGAGGTTAAAAGAAAATATATTTTTAATCTTCTATGGAGTTAATGTTTTTTTTATGGAATTCATGAGTTTATTTTAATTTTAATAAATATTGATTTTCTTTTTAAACTAACTAAAACAAAAGATACCTTGGAGTTAATAGTTTTTATTTTATTTATAATATCTTTTATGAAACTCATAAGAATTTATTTTTATTTTAGTAATATTGATTTTCTTTTTTAAACTAACTAAAACAAAAAGATACCTCCTGTCTTCTAAATTGGAGTTAATGCCATCTTTCTAATATATATATTTCTTTAATACATCACAATTTGCATTATATGTTTATTTATAACATTTATTTGTCCTTGAACACTTTTATGTTTATATATTCTGGAAAAATAATTTCTTCATGCAACCAAGTAATAAACAACGCAAGTAAAAGTTCACTACAGATATCTAAATAAACATAACCTTACATAAATGGCATGATGCGACTCCAAAACATTTTTATGTTTTTATATTTTGGAAAAATAATTTCCTCATACAACCAAGCAACACAAGTAAAAGTTCACTACACATCTAAATACACATAACCTTGCATAAATGGCATGACGTGACTCTAAGCTTAATTATTATAGAGCATCTAAAGAATGGTTTTTGCATTAAAGAGTATCTTAGAATCTACCTTGTTATTTATGAACATTTAAACTATGTGAAAATGAACAAAATTATAACAATAATTTGTAATTTTTTTTATGTGATATACTATTTTCATGTAGTTTTAAAAACTCTGATTTTTAATTGTTGGGTGAATGTTTATAATCACAAATTGGTATTTGTCGAATAGCAATTTCCAAATTGATTGTATTTTTGCTATGATAGTTTGATTAATTTGACTTATAATTATTGTTGAAGTTCTAAACCAATATATTTCTTTTATTATTTGTGTTATGATATTCTTAATGTTAAACAAAATATAGTTGAAAATAATATTTTTAGTTACATCAAAGATGGATTATATTGTATATACACATAGAATGTAAGATTAATATTTATTTGATCTTTCCATGGACAATACAAATAGGAAAAAGAGGAAAATCAAATTAATGAGGCAGTGATAAGTCATGTGATAAGTCATGTCAGCAAATTTGATGAAGTGTAATAGGCATATGCCATTAAGATATTCAGTTTGTTATGAATATAAAATATATCAATAATCACAAAATAAATAATAATAAAGAATAATTAATTAAGGGATGCAATTATTAGTGAAGAGTCATCAAGTTGCCATTTAAAAACTATATATACGGGTCCTCATATTTGTAATAACATCATCTCATATTTTATACATTATTTATTTACTGTTTTATATGGTTGTCCAATTTAGATTGAATATTCCACTATTGAATTACGAATGCATATTCAAAGAATGAACCTTGTTCATCTCATTGGTATCAAAGCTTCATTTTTTGATCCACCCTTTGGCCACACTCCATTTAAACCTTGTCTGATTTGACCTTTGTTCACACATTAATTTTCAATGTTCTTTGAACCTTTGGTCCTTGGCCATTTTCAAAATTTTGTGAAGACAAATCTTCCACTGCAAACACTAAAGTTTATGAAAATCTTCTACTATGTACAAATTGAAGAAATACAAAGTTGAACAGATTCATGCAAAAAGGCGAATAAATAAGGAATCGAAGTCATAACTACCAATTTAAAAGAATAATCTAGAATAAGCAGTTAAAAAGCTGATATGGCATATGGGTGCTACACGTCTATGTTAACGCTCATCCAATAGAACCTTATCATCGACCAAGATGTATCTTTGTGGGATCTTCAATCTCAAAACATAGGAATTAGGGCATAATAATATATAGTGACGTCATCAATAAACATTCGCTCGTGGTACCTTTTGAAGTTATAAGTAATTTGAAATATTCGACTTGGGCGTCCAGGTAGAATGATTAAGAAAAGATAGGTCCACTTTAGGAAAATTGTGCCATACTTTATTATCCATGGGAGGTGGTTTTTGGTTGTGAGGACCCAAAGGGGGTTATTGGTGGCTAAATAGTATCGAGTGCGAAGTGTCTTCTCGGTGTGGCTCATTGCTTTGTGCATTCTAAGGGTCTTCTTCTTGTATGCCACAAATTGTCAGAAGTGTCAACTTCTCGTTCAACATCAAATACAAGATGGTTATGGTCTATAGAGTTTAATGATCCATGTTCTAATACAATATTTAATCCCATTTGTTTATGGTCTATTGGATTTGATAAAGATGACCATTAATATTTGTATCTTAGTTTTTCCACTTTAAGTCAAATTGATTCGAATCTTTATCTGAAAGAATAAGAAGCACATCAAGATACATAAGATACACAATACCCAAATATTTCCTTAGGGAAACCATAAAGGAGAAAACCTCGCAAACTTTCTCATCACTAATACAATATCACAAGATGGGAAAACCTAAGAATAAGAAGCCTTTTGCAACACTCTCTTTCTTCTCTAGTGAACTTGTCCTCTCTCCTAATGCACACATGAGAGAGTGCGTGAGTGTGTATAAATGAGGGCGGTTGCCTCCCTATTTATACATATCAAGCGGTTGACCTAAAACCTAACTGAGCCGACCTCTTGCCCTAGCAAGGCCAACTTCACCTAGGGAGACTCAAAAATACATTTTATTATATTAATCTCGAGGACTACTGCCTCGACTTACAACTGAGGTTTTACATCATGACCATATACAATAATGACATCTCGAACAGAGGGAAAACATCTCCGACAGGGGTACAACAATATACAATGATAATATACAATATAATATCTTCTGAAGTTACAATCACAATAACACTCCTTCTTGATTAGGAATGTATTCTCTCGCCACAGTCATTAACACTCTGGGTAGGTCATCATCGTTGGATCATCATCGTCATTGTTGTCGTAGTCCTCATCTTGTTGATCATTGATTAGTGACATATGTTGGATCTATCCATCATAGGAAGTTTCTACAGGGCCAACCTTGTTTCATGTTGGGTGTAGGCCTAGTCCTCATCTAGGTATTCATCATATCCATGAGCACACAATCACATAGGTACAACCCAGGACCATACATTACATTGTCACTACAATCACCTATGTCTCCTACCATCGCATCTAGTTCGTCTCATCATCGCACACGGAGAGCATCCCAGATACCACCTGCGTTCTACCGGCATAGGAGCATGCCAAGAATCATTACGTCTCAAGGACAACCTACATCTACCACTATGTGAGAATAACTTAGGAGCACACTAAGTGCATTACGTCTCTCCATGGCCAGCCCGTGTTCTACTAGCATGGGAGCATGCTATGACTCATTACGTTTCAAGGATAACCTGTGTCTACCACTATGCGAGAATCACCTAAGCGCACACCAAGTGTCTTGTGACCGATGGACATCTCATCGTCTCCAACATTGGAGCACGCAAGGACTGATTACATCCATGGACAACCTGCGTTCTACGCCAAGACAGATTACGTCCAAGGACAACCTGCGTCTACCACCAAGTGAGAACCATCTCCAACATGGGATCCTTGTCAAGACTAATTATGTCTAGGGACAACCTGCGTTCTATGGCAAGACTAATTACATCAATGGACAACCTTCATCTCCTACCATGTGAAGTCTCCCTCTAGTGCGTCTGAGTCTTTTGGTCTCATCATCTCTAGCATGGGAGCATGCCATGATTGATTATGTAAAGGGACAACCTGTGTCTACCACCATGCAAGAGCTCGTCACTCCCTCACTCTAGGGACCTCGATTGGATGACACCAAGTCTCTCTCTAAAGTACTCGAACTTCACTATGGCTAACGGATTCGTCAACACATCGAATATCTGCTCATCTGTTGCCACGTACTGGAGCTTCACCACTCCTCTCTACACCATATCCCGAATATAGTGATACTCGATCTCAATGTGCTTCGACCTGTCATGGAACACCAAGTTCTCCAACAAATTCATGCAACTCTGGTTGTCGCAGAAGATGCAAGTCGCCTCTAACTTGAGATCAAACAAATCAGATAGTAGCTTCTGAAGCCATATTGCCTCACAACTGGTCGAACATGCTGCACCATATTATGCTGTGGTTGTACTCAGTGCCACACAAGGCTGCTTCCTGCTAAACCAGGAGATCATACCAAATCCCAAACTAACGCAACATCCCGAAGAGCTCTTCCTATAAGTGGCATTTCCTTCCCAATATGAATCAACATAACCTTGCAAGTTAATCTTCTGATTCGCATCATACTTGAGCCCATAGTGTTGACTAAATTGTCATTGATGCCAACAGGTGTGTCAGCGTGTCTTGGTGCCCCTTGAGGATCCCCTGAGGGTTAAGTAGTTTCCAGTGTCAAAGTAAACATTTTGACCTTGTCCAAGCCCAAGTTTGGAGTCCTTGGAGCCCTTGGAGCCCCTAAGTAATTTCTATGGTTCCCTAGTTCCACAACTTATGCCCTAGTACCCTAGAAATGCCCTTGTGGGTTGAAGAAATTGCAATAGGCCAAATGATCCATTGAATGGTAATTTGTGTTTTAATGAGGTCATGGTACCCTAGGAGAAGTCCAAGAATCCCCACACCTGATGGTTTAATGGTTTTTATACCCTTGAAGGAATGGTGAAGTAATGAGGGTCTTATAATTATTAATGAGGTAGGTGAGATGGTCTTAGTGCTCAAGGGAGTCCTTGGACCCACACTCTTGATTCCTTGATGGTCATGAGGATGGGGCTCTTGGCACTATGGTGCACCCTTGATAAGTAGAGGACACCCTTACATATGGTGATTCCCTAACATATAAAACCCTAATCTTATGACAATAAAATAAAATATTAAACTTAATAAATAACTTACCTTTGGAAACCTTGCTACCACACTAACCTTGTCAAGGTTGACCATATTAAGTTGAAGTGTTAAAACAATTTTTAAATGTTATTTAACCCTATCTTAAGGACTAGACACCCTCACACGCATGGTTTGTAAACCTTAATAAATTCGGCACCATTAAGTGGATGAGTTTTAAAACATTTTTTTAGTAAATAAAACATGTAAACCCTCCTAGAAGTTGACCCTAGTTTCTCTCTCTCAACGCCTACCTTGAGTACTTATACACCAAAGTTTTGCCATAACTTAAAAACAAACACATACAACATTTTGGGACTTTAGATTGAGGTTTTTCGTTGGTCTAAGGAAAAACGTGTGGAGCAGTGGAGTGGGTTGTCATTAATTGCAGACCTGAATTTTCACAGAGATAATCTTCTTGGGTTAAGTAAATAGTCCAAGTTTTGGAGAGTTTCTGTTGTTACAGTCCAAATTTTGGATAGTGTTCACTGCTGGCTTTGTAGCAACATACCTTTCTTTTGGGATTGTGGAGTCAACAATGAGAACTCGGTGGGAGCATACCTACGAATATTTTTGGGGATGCATCTTTTAAAAGTTACCACTTGTCCACCACTTTTACCAAAGTTCATGTGCTGATACAGTTAGAGTTTTGTGCTTACTGCTACCCTTGAACAATCAATCAGACAGTCTAGTTTTGAAGTCACCTAAAGCACATACAAAGTCCAACTTTGTGGTGATGGTTACTGTTGCTAGATCCGAGCCTCCTTACAGTGTTCTCTTCAAGCTTTAACAGTCAGAATTTGGAGTCTTCTACCGATAATGAATAGACAAGGTATGTATGCATGAACCCAATGAAAGTGTGTAAATGTATGAACAAATAAATATAGTGATATACATACACTAGTGTATGCATAGTGATATACAATGGTGTATGTACAATGATGTCTACATCCATTATGATAATACACTTGATGATGCACACTTGATGTTTATACTATATACTCTATGATCTATGATGCATACATGTTGCACTCCTATACTCTATGATGGTATGTGAAGAGTGATGTACAATGTATACAATGGTATGAACAATGATTTGTGAACAATGATGAACAAAGGTATAGTGAATACAGTGGTATATTTTTGTGTGAAGTAAGTCCATCATATGCCATGAAATGATGATGCACTCATATGTTCTTTGATGAACACTCCATGATGATGATGATGTGATGATGAATGCTACACTATACACTCTATGACGATAATGCATGTGATGATGGTATGCACTCTATGATGTTGTTGCATTCCTATGATCTATGATATATACACTATGATGAACATGCATGCTATGGTGTGATGATGCACTCCTATGCACTATGGCATACACTCTATGATGCACACTATGATGATGTATATTTGATGAGGATTCATACCATATGATGATTATGCATACCCTACGATGATGTATGCATACCTTATGATCGGTGAAAGCAGAGAATAACACTTGATGAGTGATTAGGTATGATGAGGTGTACAATGATGTACATGAACATTGTATGGCATTGAGCCAAGAGCAAAGATTATCAACAACAGGAAGTTCAGTGATTGGTTTTGACAGATCCACAAGTTCATTCCTCTTTTTCTTCAGGGTGGTAGGGTGGTGCTAGTGCTCACAATATTGTGAGTTAAGCTATTGTAGCAGCTTTCCAGTTGTAGCTAGCGAAGCCTAAGGGGTTGTATCCCCTTCCAATTGTAACCAATAAAGTTGTATTAAATTTGTTTACCCCAGTTGTTGCTAGGTCAAATGTATTTTAAAAAAGGATTCTATGGTTTTACCTTGAGGCCTTGGGTTTTCACGTCAAAATATTGTGTATTGTGCATCTTGTTATTTTCATGTACATGGATGATATGCTATGATTGGTGATTAACAACTTTCTCTTGATTAAAAATTTATAATTATGCAAATACTGATTCACCCTATCTTAGTATTTCAACAATTGGTATCAGAGTAGTTTCTTTCAAGAACAGTCTAACTATTGGAAGGCAGTCAAGGGAAATTTTGCTAAACAAAGCAAAAAAGGACCACCCTTGTTTGATGGGACCGATTATGCATTATGGAGCATAAGGATGAGAGCCTATGTGGAAGCTCAAGGAATATAGTTATGGAAAACTATCAAAAATGGGTACAAGGTACCAAAGATCGTACCAACATATCCATATGAGTTGACTGAATACAATAACAATTCAAAAACCATAAATCACCTTCTGGCTGCTCTAGATGAATTCTTCTTTCACAAAGTGATGAACTGCCCCTCTATAAAGGAAATGTGGGACAAAATCTAAAACACATATGAAGGAGATAGTAAATTCAAGGAATCCAAACTTCAACTACGTACATAGGACAATTTGAACATGTGAGGATCAATGAGGATGAATACATCGCAACCTATATTCTTCGAGTTGATCAAATTGTGAATACCATAAGAGGTATGGGTGAAGAATTTGATGAGGCCGTAGTTGTTTGAAAAATTCTAAGGACTCTTCCCAAAAGGTTCAATCCTAAGATCTCCGCACTAGAAGAAAGAACAAATATGAAGACTATGATAGTAGATAAACTACATGGGACTCTTGTGGCCTATGAAATGAGAATTGAAGACAAAGACACGTCAAGAAAGGAAGCAGCATTCAAGGTCACCTCCAAACAAGGTGGGAAGAACAAATAAACAAAGAGAAAGCCAACAAGTGATGAATTTGATGATGAATAAATGACTAAGTTTGTTCAGAAGTTTAAGAGAGGCACTGGGAAATACAAAGGTAAGCTACCTCTCAAATGTTTTTCACATGGAAAGACAGGTCATTTTGCTTCTAAATTTCCATATGAAAATAACTCAGATAATGATGAATATGGCTGGTTCAAACATTACAAGAAGTACGATAATTACAAGGATAAGAAAATAGGCAAGTTCACAAAGAAGAAAATACTCTATTCTAAAAGGGACAACAACTCATCCAGTGATGAATCTGAGAACGATAATGACAATGACAGTGAACCAGACAAGGTACTCTTTATGGCAATAAACTCAAATGAGTATCTTAATAGCGATGAAGAATCTGAATCTGAAGGTGAGGTATATCTTGAAGCAGAACTTATAAGCACCTTGAAATATCTAAAGAAATTCAGGAAGGAGAACAAGGTGCTTAAGGAAGAGGCACAAGGGTTTTAGCAAATCATTGTTGACTTGAAGGTCAAACTAGAAGAAGCCAAAAGAACCGAAGACTCCCTTACTGAAAAATTGATGGAAAATATGAAAGAAAAAAAATCATGAGGCTGAGATAGTATCTCTGAAAACAAAATTACAGACGAAAGATATTGACAAGAGTAATGAAAACAACTCCAAGATTCTAGAATAAATTATTAGAAATCAAAATGTGTTCTTTGACAAGACCGATATAGGATACAAGCACCCCCAAATTCGGGTGAATATCGAGGTGGATGGGAGGGGGCATGAGCGGCATGCGTCATAATTGCATGTCCCCCATTCTAACACCTCACCACCCCCGGAAGTGGATCATATAACTCCTCCCACGATTGAAGTTTCAGAGGCTCACAATACGCACACTCGAGTGTGGCTAGAGGCTGAGATTACTAGTGAGAAGGATGCGTACATAGATGAAGGTTTGCATCATTAAACTTTCATTCGATTCCATTATGATTTGAATGCATTTGATAGCGGGTGGTAAGGGCTTCTCATCAGCTCGCGGGAAGGCCGCATGTTGAATCAGACTATAAAGGCTATGGATTACCTCATGGATTGCACAAGATGACTTTATTTTGGCCTTTGCAAATTATCTGAATGTGGAAGGTTGGGTCGACGGTCTCATTCCGGTCTTCCCATGGTTTCTGGAAATATTTGGACTTGGTCATCCGTAAATTTGGTTACCTGTGATTTTGGTTCTAGTTATTTGTGGGTTTTTCTACCTATGGTTTTGGTTCAGAGATCCACCCTTATCAGGTCCAAGGATTTTGGGTCCGCTCTTTGCAAGTTTGACTTTAATTCTAGAGGTGCTCTCTTCGCTTGGTGAATGGTTTGGTGGTGGCTTCCTTCCTTCTATAGTGCTCTTGACCTGACTCCCGGTGCTTCTGGGTGGCATTTCTGTAAACTCTGGTATGCATGTGACTCGGGTTTATTGTTTAGTTACCTTCCTCTTTATGTTTCCTTTCAGTCGTTTAAAGTCTTGGTGGAGATTTTTTCACGGTCCAACTGTGAGCCCATCTTCGATTTTGGTAGGGTAGTAATCCTACCCCCCCTCTGAGCACTTGTCTTGATTCAACCTCCTTTTCAGGTCCCTTCATCCCCGAGATGGCTCCACTTTTCTCCCACTACCAAGCCTCCACAAAAACGCACTCACAATCTCTCATATAGTTCCTATGCTCCCCCTAACATAGTCATGTGAAGCATAGTGCATTCGACCAATCTCTTTAGAACTCTGATTCTAGATTCTATTAAAGAGGATATCGAAGAAATGAAAAAGTGAGGCTCAGCTCACTAGAGGATGTCTCACTGACTAGGAGGTGAAAAATGAATTTTAAGCCCTAGTTCCTGACCTGAGCTATTCAAGAGGACGAACCTCCCTGCATTTGAAAACAATGGACTACTCTTGGCAGCAAAAATATGTTCTCGTTCGCGCCCTCGTGGAAAGAGGGAAGGCTCATGAGGCAATTCTCCTGAAGTTGGATGAGATCTCCCGCCATATGCATCAAATTGCGGGTCACCTAGGAATCAAGCTGGTAGACTCCATGGACTCATCCCTTGCTCACACTGATATCAATCTTGATATAGGATCGTTTCTTTTTCCGTTGTTGCTTACTTTCTATTTCTTATGAATATATGTAAGAGTTATGTATTAAAGAATTCTCATACTAGACGGTTCATCCTCGTATCGTTTAGAGATAGATTTTAATTTTTTGAAACTGTGAGCATGTTTTCCCTTTGTAGGGTGGGCTCATTTTGGATGCTCTTTTTGTTAATATTTTGGAAGGAAATAGAAGGTGTTATCTTATTTACCAAAAAAAGATATAGGATACACACAAAATACCAATGAGGCCTCAAGCTCAATGACGACATGTAATGAAGATATGTCAAAAAGTTATGCAGAAGTTGTCAAGGATTCCACCAATAAATAAGAGTGTCATGTCCCAAATTTTTCATTGGGTCACAAATGGCCTAATCACATATTTCATATTCGTGAGAGTTTGTCAAATTGATGCTAAGGGTCAAATAATTGCCAAGGAGGAAAATGACTAGTTTCCTAGGTTGGGAGTGGAAGCTTTGAGATTTGGAATAAGGGGGACAATAAATGATGTTTGAATATTAGAATGGCATAAATATTTAATAAAGGATAAAAATATATAAATACAAGGCAAAATCAAAGTGGCAATTGATCATGAAGACACATGGAGGATGTGGGACCCACACAAGCTAGAATTTCTATGCCACATGGAATCCTCCTCTTGTCATTTCGAATCCATAAGAATCCCTAGGTTCTTGGGATGAGTTGTAAGGTCAATATGATTTGCATGAATCAATTAAGGTGGAAATATTGGAGTGGAATAGTAACTCCCATGGAAGAGGAAGAGACATTTTGGAGCTAGTGAGACACTTGGACTAGATTCCCTAGCTCTATGACAAAAATGATGAAGATGCTATGACACCTATGACAAAAATCAGGTCTGCATGCTGAAATATGACATATATGACTTGTTAGGTCTAAAAATATCTCCAAGAGGGCGCTCAAGGGAGTTAGGGAAGCTAAGATGCTCCCACATGTGATTTGGTGGAAGTGGGAGAGTAGGAATTGTTGTACAAGTGACATTCTTTGGAATCTCTTTCCAACTAGAGTTGGAATGCATATATTGGAAGGAATTCGACCCATAGAGAGATTGGAAACTTTATAAATGTCAAGAACAAATAATGAAGCCAACTTTTGTTCATTTGAGAAATTGTCATTTGTGAATTGTGAGAGCTAGTGGATGACTAGTTTTCTTTCCTTAGCCAATTTCAAGGGTGAAAGATTCCCATCAAAATTGGTGATTGGAGAGGCCAATCAGGTATTTCATGGAGATTTAATGTATTTGCATTTGTAGGTGTAAGATATAGGTCATGTCATGGTTCCTTCTATTGCAACACTTTCTCTCAACCATTTCTAGTTTTTATGGCATATTCTTTCTCATGGAGGGATTACGCTTTGGGTGAGCTATTGATCTCTTTGGGGAATATTCTAATGCCCCATTATTTTATGTTCTAATGTAAATGCTCTATATTCAATTTCATAAGACTCGGGTCGAAATACTAAAATATTTCATGTAAAAATGTTAATCAATGAAGAAATAGTGCCATTTCCCCACTATCTTGTTGTGAACCAATGTAATGTTGATGGACTCGAATGTATAAGTAAAATACTGATAGTTTATGGATGAATGGACTTTTATTTATTTATTTAAATGTTTATAAGACTCTCAGGTTGAAATACCCAAAATATTTCATGTATAAATGTTAAACAATGACGAAATAGTGTCATTTCCCCACTACCTTGTTGTGAACCAATATAATGTTGATAGATTCAAATGGATAAGTAAAATAATGATGGTTTATGGATGAATGTACTATTATTTATGGATTATATTATTTTAATGTTCATTACATAATCATTTGGAGTTATTTTGTTGAGTTTCATAGCATTTGGAGAAGTTTGCCTACCTTTGCCTCCAAGGTTGAAACTAGTATTTTTGCATCTGATTTAAGGGAGTTATAGAATAAATTAAAAGTTTAATGGTGATTCATATGAGTTCATATTGATGTCCTTTAAATTTCCCCTTCTTCCATTCAGAAATTCGAGTTGGATTGAGTGCATTTGGGAAGCCATTTCGAGTATTTATTGTGGGGGAATTAGAACTCCAAATTACTAGTCAAAACTCCTACCTCGACCAGAATATTAAACAAGTTTGCAGAAGCCCTTAGAGGGTCATAAAGCTTCCCTGAACATCATATTCAAACCTTAATATCATTCATATATCTTCTGTGAATATTTGGGAGCATTTGGACCAATTTGGAGACCTAGACATCAAAACTAGTCAAAGGTCAAAGTTGGGAAAAAAAGTGAAAAGTTGGTCATTGTAATAAAATTTTGAAAAAGGGACATTACAGTGGTACTAGAGCATAATATTGGAACCTAGTGTGGTCTGATATTTAGGATGACAAGAATTCAGGGACCACCATTAGATATTGAAACCCAAAAGTGCTTTTGTTGAAGAGGAAATTATGACTAGGGATGAAAAGGGAACCTCATATGATGGCGAGGAGCATATAAAAATTATGTAACCTATCTTTGAATACATGACCAAGAATATTATGAAAGGATTCGAATTGTTGGCTATCCAATTTTTGAGAAAATATATTGATCTTAAGAAAACCAAGGGGAAAATGCATCAGCTTGCTTGAAGGAGCAAAAGGAGGAGACCCATGAACCACCTAGTTCTAAAATAGGTGAAGTAGAAGAAGTAGTACATGAAGAGAATAGAAATTCACTCCCAAGTGAATTTGAAAAAGATGAATAGAAATCACATGATTATGAAGAAGTTTCTATTGAAAACACTGAAGATAATTTCAAGACACATTCTACCTTGGAAATGAAACAAAGAGCATCTACTGATGGATGCTCGAACTATGAAGGAGTACCTACTGATGAGTGCTCATAACTCTATGTTGGTGACATAGAGATCATGTTTCAAAATTTTTCTAGAAGCCTAATTTCTAGTAAACATGAAAATTAAGACCTCGTAGCAGTTGAAGAAGAAACAAGATCAACTTCCCCATCAACACATGAGCTTCTTGAAGTTGGTCCAAGGAAGAAGTAAGAAGATGAAGAGGTTCATTTGTAAGAGCCTCATTTTCTTGAAGGGTCCTTAAATATGAATGAAAGAATATCCAAGAGTCCCTTAGCATAATCCATGACACTCAAGCATTAGTGTCAAATTCTTGTTGGAGAGCTACTTCATTGGAGGAAACATCCTTCCTTGAAGACATGGAGAAGATTCAAAGAGAAATGTGCCACATCAAAGGTAATTTCATGTCTTTTATTTTTGATAGAAACCATTTGTTTGAGCTTAATGAGTTTTTACATGATCCATATTTGAATAATAACGCGTATAATCATAAGCTCGCAATTCAAAATGAGCAACGTCTTGAAAAGTTGCAAGATACTTGTTTTTCCTCCTATGTTTCAGATTGTCAAATGGTAGATTGTTTGGAGGATTCTCATGACACAGTGGATCATGAGAAATGTGGAAATTTGAATATTCTTGATGTGTTTGAAGATTAACTTGAAGATATCCAAACACTTTATGTGGTGGAATAGGAACTTGAATTGTCTCTTGATGAAGGTTATGCAATTTTTAAAGAAGAGAATGATTCCTCTACATTGGAACCAATCTATGACAAAGGTTTCACACTTTTGAAGGAGTTGCATGATACTACCCATATGGATCCTTCCCATGATGAAACTTCTGCACTTTTTGATTATTTGGGTGAGCTAGTTCATTCTCCTACATCCTACAATTCCATGTTTTGCAGCATTAGTCTCAATGAAGTATGGGTTAAAGGGTTCTTTTTGATGGTGCCACATGAGGAGTATGGAACTCCTAGATTTAATTTTTATGATGACATGGTTGGAGCACATTATTATTTAAATTTGCAGCAGCATCCTTTGTTACATTATGATGATACACATCTGCATGGGTGCACCTATGATGTTCACTCGAGTCACTTGGAGACTCGTGATTGTCCTTGCTCCTTGCCTAGTCTATTTGATGTTGGAGGAACTTCATCCCACACTTGGTTGAAGAGATATGTGATTGAAGAACATTATTATTGGCAAAAAAATCCTCTGTTATTTCATGATGATATCCATATTCATGGGTGTATTGATGAGACTTCTTTGATCCATTTGAAGTCTTCATGTTTTCTTTGCTCATTATTTGGTTCAGATTTTAGTGGAGATTATTCATTTGGATGAAAGGATACATGGTTGAATATTTTGATGCATATCACATCCTTTTGGAGTAGAATTACAGGACATGGGATCCCCACCTATGTCATTGGAGAAGATTTGATTGGCCACTTGAAGCTTGTATGCACTTGTCAAATGATGGTCTACTTACTTGGAGGTATAAGCACTTTCATGATCTTTTAATGAGGCACCTCCTTGATGTACATTTTTATTATGTTGTTATGTAATTTGATGATATATATTATGTACTCATGATGTTTGGAGGAATGCATACAAGAAATTGGGATCCCCTAATTCTATTTCCTAATGGTATGGGTTGGAGAGCACTCTTAATTGTTGGAGTGCAATACAAGCAATGGGACCCTGGGATAGTTTTTAGTCCCATTGATTTCATTTTTTTTTGGAAACAAGCAATATGGGAGATGGATTCCCCACTTAATAAAATGATTTTAATTAGAGTAGTGAAATGATAATCATGGTGGTTTCTCTCTAAAATATTCATGGAATCTCAAAGACTCAAAGTTGTGGAACTCAATGGCAACTTCAAAGAATCATACGAAAAGCAGGTTCTTCAACACCCATGTTTGAAATTGCTTGAGGACAAGAAATATCGGGAAAGGAGGATTTTTCATGTCCCAATTTTTTCATTGGGTCACAATGGCCTAATCGCATATTCCATATTCATGAGAGTTTGTCAAATTGATGCTAAGGGTCAAATAATTGCCAAGGAGGAAAATTACTAGTTTCCTAGGTTGGGAGTGGAAGCTTTGGGATTTGGAATAAGGGGGACAATAAATGATGTTTGAAAATTAAAATGGAATAAGTATTTAATAAAAGAGATAAATAAATAAATACAAGAGAAAATCCAAGTGGCAATTGATCATAAAGACACATGGAGGAAGTGGGACCCACACAAGCTAGAATTTCTATGCCACATGGCATCCTCCTCTTGTCATTTTGAATCCATAAGAAGCCCAAGGGTCTTGGGATGAATTGGAAGGTCAATATACTTGGCATGAATCAATTAAGGTCAAATTGGAGTGGAAGATTAACTCCCATGGAAGAGGAAGAGGCATTCTGGAGCTAGTGAGACACTTGGACTAGATTCCATAGCTCTATGATACCGATGATGAAGATGCTATGACACCTATGACACAAATCAGGTATGCAAGATGACATCTGACATATATGACATGTCAGGTCAAAAATAGCTCCAAGAGGATGCTTAAGGGAGTTAGGGCAGCTAAGATGCTTCCACATGTGTTTTGGTGGAAGTGGGAGACTAGTTATTGTTGTACAAGTGGCATTATTTGGAATCTCTTCCCAACTAGAGTTGGAATGCATATCTTAGAAGGAATTCGACACATATAGAGCTTGGAAAATTTATAAATATCAAGAAAAAATAATGAAGGAAGCTTTTGGTCATTTGATAAATTGTCATTTGTGAATTGTGAGAGCTAGTGGATGACTAGTTTTCTTGCCTTGGCCAATTTCGAGGGTGAAAGATTCCCATCCAAGTTGATGTTTGGAGAGGCCACTCAGGTATTTAATGGAGTTGTATTTTTATGTGTGAGCTACAGGGCAGGTTGTGGCTCCTTTTATTGCATCACTTTCTCTCAACCATTTCCATTTTTTATGGCATATTCTTGCTCATGGAGGGATTACACTTTGGGTGATCTATTAATCTCTTTGGGGAAGATTATAATGCCCCATTATTTTATGTTCTGATGTAAATGATCTGTATTTCAAGTTCAGAATACTCTCAAGTTGAAATACTGGAATATTTCATGTAAAAATGTTAATCAATGAAGAAATAGTGCCATTTCCCCACTATCTTGTTGTGAACCAATGTAATGTTGATGTATTCGAATGGATAAGTAAAATACTGATGGTTTATGGATGAATGTATAGTTATTTATGTATATAAAAGTTCAGAATACTCTCAGGTCGAAATACCCAAATTATTTCATGTATAAATGTTAAACAATGAAGAAACAGTGCCATTTCCCCACTACCTTGTTGTGAACCAATATAATGTCGATAGATTTGAATGGATAAGTAAAATACTGATGGTTTATGGATGAATGGAGTGTTATTGATGGATTATATGATTTTAATGTTCAGTACATAAGCATTTGGAGTTATTTTGCATCTGATTTAAGGGATTTATAGCAGACATTAAAAGTTGAATGGTGATGCATATGAGTTCATATTGATGTCCTTTATATGTCCCCTTCTTCCATTCATAAATACAGTTTTGATTGAGTGCATTTGGGAAGCCATTTTCAGTATTTATTATGGTGGAATTAGAACCCCAAATTACTAGTCAAAACTCCTACCTTGACCAGAATCTTAAACAAGTTTGCAGAAGCCTTTAGAGGGTAATAAAGATTACATGAACATAATATTAAAAACTTAATATCATTCGCATGCCTTCTGTGAATATTTGGGAGCATTTGGACCAATTTGGATACCTAGACATCAAAACTAGTCAAAGGTCGAAATTGGGAAAAAAGTGAAAAATTGGTCATTGTAATAACATTTCGAAAAATGGGCATTACAAAGAGATTGAATGCCAACCAGAACAAACCATACCGAAAGAATGGCCAACAGAAAGACAATATCTCAGAAGAACATCTCATTCATTTGTTCCCAGGTATGGACATTTCTTTTATGGGTCATTAGAGGAAATTTCAACTCAAAATGGGCCTCCTGAAAAAAATTAATAAAATAATAGTTAAAATAATAAAATAATATTTATTAATTTTGGAGGAAGAAAAGAAAAAAACTACTTTTTTGTTTTTATTTTCGATATATCTCCCCGTGTTTTTACTCAAATTTCGATCGGGAGAGCTCGTTGGATGCGGAATTAAATTCCACATCCAACGAGTACCCACTGTTAGAATATTTAGACACTTAGGAGTTAGTTAAGATCAACTTGTGTAATATATACGTTAGGTAAAAGTGTGTTTCTTTAGTATGCATTTGTAAATATTATAATCCGACGGTCACGATATGTTCTAGACATAGAGTGATCCGACGGTTCAACTTCTCTTAGATCATACCTACCATTGATCCGTGGCTTAACACCCGATTGGTCTATGATCTTTATTTAAAGAGCGTAGAGGGTCATTGGCTAGTTGATCGATTATGAGAATCTCATATGTAACTTTCTTTCTTTTGCATAATAAATTGCTCCAAGTAGCTATTTGGCTGGGGACGTGGATTGTTTCCCTCTCGAGGGTTTTAACCACGTGACAAACATCGGTGTGTTGATCTATGATCTATTTGTGTGAAGCAGTTGCTGAAGGTGTTCAGTATTTTGGGAGTACCTTGTGTACCCAAACATGGTATCAGAGCTTTTTATGAAGAGCTGCTTTCAGTTTTGATTAAGATTTGGAACCGGTGTTGCCTAAAGTTTGAAAGAGTTTTTGTTTCTGGATATTCTGTCCATTTTTGGCCTATGGAAGCTATTCCATTGCGTCCGGAGTGCCATTTCTATTGGGAAATAGTTTTTGTTTCACCGAAAACCGTTTTCGTATGCTCTTTTCCGTGCACCTTGTGTGATCACGGCAAATCAGAAACAACGAGAAAATTTGAAAACGTAGACTTTCCGGGTAAGCTAACCAAGATCTAACCCCATTGTGTGGAAAAAGTTTTTTTTTGTTTTTGTTTTTTGTTTTTTTTGTGATTTGTAGGAAAAGAAAGCAAGCACGGAGAACGAGAGAGAAGAGTAAAAAAAAAAGCCCCCTTCCTCTTTCCATTATTTTACATACCTTTTAAACTTAGCTCACTTGGTCCAAAGTTGCTTTATTACTTAATAGGTCTTGAGTTCAAGTCTTATTAAGCTACTTTTTAGTGCATGCAATTTCTATTTTCAAGTTATTTTATTGTAAAAGTGCATCTCACATAAATAAAATAAAATAAAAGTGAGTCGCTTAAGTCTTTTAATTTATTGCCGCACTATTTAAAAGTCACATTATTATAAAAGTGAACATCACTTATTCTACAAAAGTGATTCACTTCAAAACAACTTTATTGTCAAATGTTAATCTTGGGAAGAGTGGGCTTCTTTTTTTAGTTGGTCAAAGTTAATATCTATCGTGTCACTATTGGGGACATCTTCAACACTTTCTTTGATCAAGCATAACTTCATCATCCAGAATCAGTTTTAAATGCTGTTTTTTTTAAAACCGCATATTTTTTTGACCTCTTTGCATCCAGACAGTTATTTTTTGTTCTTTCAACCATTAATTTATAGTATGGCCGCCCCTTGTGATATTATACTTACAAGTTCTAACTATTTCTCATGGAAATCTCGTATGGAGGATGTTCTACAAAGTAGAGGACTTTTCAGGATAACCTCAGGGAAAGAAACATAACCAACTGATGATGATAAGAAAATTAAATGGGAAAATAGATGTGATGAAGCTCGTGGATTGATTGGGATGTCAATCTCTACTGATTTGCGAATCCACATATCTGGAATTGATGAACCTAATCTTGCTTGGGAAAAGTTGGAATCTTTGTTTGGTAAACACAATGAAATTCAGGGTCATCAACTTGAGAATGAGTTGCTTTCCTTGAATCCAAATGATTTTTCATGCATTCAAGACTATTTATCTAAGTATAAAACTCTTAGACTATTATGTGCAGAATGCAAGATTAAGAAAGAAGACAAACAATGTATTTATCATATTCTTTCAAAACTTGGACCTACATATTCTATTTTTGTATCTACATTCTTCTCCATGAAAGAATCCTTGACTACAGCTAGCTATCAAGAACCTATCCTTGAATCCTTTTGTGATTCCTTAATTAGAGAGAAAGATAAGCTCATTCATCTTGGAATAATTAACAATGCAGATACATCTGGGAAATCCTTATTGTCCCAACAGAAAGAAAAGTCCAAGCCTCCCAAAAAATAGAATTTTCGCAATAATAAGCAAAACAACAAGGGTCCCAAACCCTCTCAGTCAACTCCTTCTTTAAAAAATGACAAAGGATCCAAGCAAAAAGGAAAGAAGACTGAGCGTCATTGTAATTTTTGTGGGAAAGATAATCATGATGAATCTAAGTGTTTTAAGAAGATGCTAGCCTTGGAAGCAGCAATGAAGAAGCACCACAGCAACCTAGATTCGTCTTCAGAATCTACCTCTCATGGACATGCACTTTGTGCTTTTGGTTACTCTTATACTGCATCTTCTTCTTCTACTTCAATCGAATGGCTCATTGATTCTGGAGCATCTTATCATATGGCTAAGGATAAAGCCATCTTTTCTACTATGCATGAATGTAACACCAAACAAATATTTGTTGGTGATGATAGATCTCTAAGTGTTGTAGGATCTGGAATAGTTCCAGTATAAAATAGTCATTTCAGTGATGTACTATGTGTTCCAAAAATTTCCTGCAATTTGTTATTAGTCTATCAAATTACTCATTCAAGTGAAGGTAAAACTGTGATGTTTACACCTCACCAAGTTGTAATCAAGGATTTTAAAAATCCTCAAAATATCCTTTCTACTGGAACTATTGATGATATTACCAGGTTGTACAAATTTAACAACTTTGGGTCATCACCTTTTCCTTCAGTTTTTGTTGCTCATAGTGATAACTTGAGTAAACTTTGGCATGAGCGATTTGGTCACTTAAATTATCGCTCATTGCAACAACTATGTAAATACAATATGGTGACTGGTCTTCTGTTGGTATCTTGCAAGGATGGTGTTTGTTCCGGTTGTGTACTCGAAAAACATCATCGAGACAGTTTTGACAAACGTGCCTCTTAGCACGCCTCGATTCCCTTGGATCTTGTGCATAGTGACTTGTGTGGCCCTCTACCATCTGCTTCCTTTTTTGGTTTCAAATATTTCTTAACTTTCATTGATGACTACTCTAGATGCACTTGGGTTTACTTCCTAAAACTTAAGAGCAAAGTATTTAACATATTCTTGGCCTACAAGGCCCTTGTTGAAAAACAATCTGGTTATCAAATTATTAAGTTAAGATCTGACAATGGAGGAGAATATGTTAACAACAAGTTCACTACTTTTTGCACTGAACAAGGAATCCAACAACAACACACTGTTCCATATACACCACAACAAAATGGTGTAGCTGAACGGAAGAACCACACTTTAAAAGAAATGGCTAATTGTATGATCCAATCTAAGGGACTAAGTCTTCAATATTGGGCTGAGGCCATAAATTATGCAAATTACATAGTTAATCGCACACCCACTAAAGTTTTATAGGGTATAACATTGAAAGAAGCATGGAGTAAAATTAAACCAGATGTAAGTCACTTTCATGTGTTTGGTTGTGAAGCATGGGCTCACATTCCGGATGAAAAACGGAAAGCATTGCAGCCTAAAAGTGAAAAGTGCATATTTGTTGGATATTTTTAAGATGTGAAAGGTTATAGACTTCTTCAACCACATTCTCATGATATAATCATTAGAAGAGATGTTAAATTTGATGAAAATCTCTTGGCCTGTGAGCCTAACTTTGCGGGTGTGCCATCTTTGGCTTGCGAGCCTGATTCGGTGATTGTGCCTTCTTCTTCTTCTTCTTCCAGCTTCCTTGATAGGTTTCCAACTCCAGTTTGTGATGATGATAGTGAGGATGAAAATCCACCTCTTCCTGCTCATGTTCCTCCAATTGCACCAGCACCAATACTTCCTTGATGGGTCCATTCAACATGTGAAGCAGCTGGCAATCTTGCCGGTGATCCTAGAGATCAACGTCGAACACGTTCTCTGTTTCAGCGAGCCTCTTCTCTTTTGGCTCAAGTTTCTGAGAATCATGATCCAGAAACTTTTGCAGAAGCTTCAGGAAATCCAGATTGGGATGCAGCTATGGATGAAGAATATCGTTCCTTAATGCAAGCCTTAGATGACCACAATACAATAAGAGATTTGGTCCCTTAAGATCAGAAATAGAATGTTACAAGTGTAACAACTTTGGACATATAGCCAGATATTGCAGAATGAAGATACCAACATTAAGAAATAAGGAAAGACCCAACAATCAAAGGAGGGAACATCACAAGGTATGGATCAAACACAAGGACAACTTAAATAACTATGAATGTGGAATTTCTCTACAAGCTCAGAATAACAACTTTGGTGAATGGTATATTGATAGTGGTTGCTTCAAGCATATGATAGGTAAAAAAAAATGATTTTGTTAATACTGAAAAGGATAAATGAGCTGTCTCTTTCGGAAATAATAATTCAACAAAAGTATTGTGGAAGGGCATAGTAAATATTGGAAGTAAAAACTACCTAGCTGAAAATCTCTTGCTTGTAGACAACATGAAGCATAATATGCTAAGCGTCAGTCAGATGTGTGATGAAGTACTTGAAATCATCTTCAACTTGAGAATGCAGAATAAGGAAAAAAGGATTATGAAAGTTAGTAGCGACAACCACTAGGACTCCCAACATCTACGTGTTGGATAAAATCAAGTTCGAGAAATGTCACTTAGAAAAAGAGGATGAAAGTTGGATTTGGCACAGAAGAATGGGGCATATACATTTTGATAATTTGGTCTAAATCTACAAAAACCAAGTAGTTCAGAATATGTCGTATGTTACAAATCCCACTAACACTGTATGTGAACAATGTCAACATGAAAAACAAACAAGAGTACATTTCAAGACAAAAGAGCATTCTTCTACAAAACCTTTGGAGCTCGTTCATACTAACCTATGTGGATCAACAAAGAGAAAATGACTAAACGGTGAACAATATTTTATGCTACTTATGGATGACTATACCAGGATGACTTCTCAAAGGGAAGTCAGAAGCTTTTGGATGTTTCAAAACTTGAAAGGAACTAGTCGACACTGAAATAGGATCACGAATCAAGTGCCTCAGATCCGACAACAGTGGAGAATTCACTTCAGATGAATTCAACAAAAAATGTGAACAACATGGAATAAAAAGACAATTCTCAGTATCCAGAACACCTCAGCAACATGGAGTTGCTGAAAGAAAGAACAGATCAGTAATTGAGATAGCTAGAACCATGTTGAATGAATCTAAGTTGAATGACAAATTTTGGGGACAAGTAGTTCATACAAAGGTACACATAATGAATAGAGGATTACTTAGAAGAAAAATTAATAAAAATCACTACGAGATATGGACAGGAAGAGCGGAAAATGTACGACACTTCAAAATATTTGGAAGCAAGTGCTATATCAAAAGAGAAGATAAGAAGATTGGAAAATTTGATTCTCGAGTAGACGATGGCACATTCGTTGGATATTCATCGAAAAGGAAATATTAAAAATGATACAATTTGATATTAAACAAGGTAATCGAAAGTATCAATGTGAAAATAGATGAGGCCAGACTAACATCATCCAGAGAAGATTCAGAAGAATCGAACTATAAAGAAAAGGAAGTTTCTGATCAGAAAGAAAGGAAGGAAGTTAAAATGGAAGAACAACTAGATGAGAATGAAGAAAAAATTATGGAATATGAAGAACATAATCAACCAACTACAGAACAATAAGAACAAAGGCATCAACATATTCCTAATAACTGGTAGCAGAAGAACAATCCATCATAACAAATTATTGCTGATAAGAATCCCATAATAGAAACTAAAAGAAGACAATATGGAAGAAATGAGCAGGTGCACTTCTCTTTATTGACTACAACTGAACCAGGAAATTTTGCAAAGGTTAGTACAAATGAGCATTGGATCAAAGCAATGAAAGAAGAATTAGATCAAATTGAGGAAAATGAAACATGGGAACTGTTTCTAGACCAAATAACAAGAATGTGACTAGCACAAAGTGGGTTTTCAGAAACAAAATGAATGAAGATGGACATGTAATAAAAAACAAGGCATGATTGGTTTGTAAAGGCTATGATCAGACCGAAGGAATATAATTTGAAGAAAAAGTTTCCCCAATAGCGATAATGGAAGCTATCAGAATAATATTGGCTTATGCTTGCTCCAAAGACATCAAAGTGTATCAGACGGACGTAAAATCATCTTTTTTGAATGGGGAATTAGAAGAAGAAGTCTACATCGAACAACCAGAAGGGTTTTAGCTTTCAGAAATCAAGGACCATGTATGCAAACTAAAAAGGGGTTTATATGGCCTAAATAAGCTCCTAGACCTTGGTACTCTAGATTGGACACGTACTTGAAACAACAAAAAATTAAGAGGGGAAGTGCATACTTCAATCTGTACATCAAACTAGATGATGACAACATACTCATCAGTGAAGTATATGTTGACGATATCATCTTTGGAAGTGATGATGATTCACTAAGTCAACAATTTGCTAAGGACATGCAGAAAGAGTTTGAAATGTCTTTTCTCGGTGAATTTAACTTCTTCTTGGGACTTCATATATCTCAACAAACATAAGGAATTTTATTTCTCATACAAAGTACATCAAGGAAATGTTAAAGAAATTCAAGATGGAAGATTGTAAACTTGTGAGTACTCCTATGATCACTGGTTGTAAGCTAACTAAGGAAGATGAATATGAAGAAGTTGATCAAATGCTTTATAGGTCAATGATTGGTAGTCTACTATATGTAACAACCTCAAGGCCAGATGTGATGCAAGTTGTGGGACAAGTTACAACATTCCAAGTTGCTCCAAAGGAAACTCACATTATAGTACTTAGAAGGATCTTCATATATCTCAAAGGAACTACAAAATTTAGACTTTGGTATCCAAAAGGAAATGAGCTAACATTGATAGCTTATTTAGACAAAGATTGGGTAGGATGTGTTGATGATAGAAGAAGTGTTGAAATATTGTAACTTCGAAGAATATTCTATATGTATATTTTTGTGGTCCCCGGTGGTCCTATCGGGAGAACCACTTGTATTACATTGTACCTCGATGCTCCTAATCGGAAGAACTAATAAGAGTCATGAGTTAGTCCCCTCTAATTGTAAAGGTGGGTCATCAGCACCCCAGTGTGGTTACTTGAGCCTACATGTGTAACTCGAGCCTACATGATTTAACTTGAGCCTACATGTCAAATGAGTTAACTTAAGTGAACAGATGAATATAAATAGAGGTGTAGTGCTCCTCATTTGAGACACACACTCTCTCTTGTATAGCGCATTAGTGGAGGAGAGAGAAGTAGCTGGAGAAGGAGGAGGATCAGGCTTTGATCTCCTTGTTGGTTTTATCTTTTATCTTTTTGGGGCATCTATATTGAGGAAGCTTTTGCTGGGTTTTTCCCTTTAGGGTTTTCCTAGGATAAATCTTTGTGTTCTCTTTTGTATGGTTGTGCTTGTCTATCTTTCAGTGATCCTGTTTATATGCTTTTGTTATGAAATCGAAATGAAACACTAATGATCTAGCTTAGCATATGAAAATTTAACATGGTATCAGAGCCACCCTGAAAGAAGACATTGTGCAGCTAAAGAAGCTAGGGATTTTTATTTTTTGGTTCTCTCTCCACAATCGATGAGCAAAATAAGGCTAGGATGACTCTCCATTGAAGGGTGCATCTTTCTATCGAAGCAGAATTCGATTCTGAGCATTTTCAGTTTTCTATGCAGGAAACTAGGGCTTCTTACAGAAGAGGCATTTTTGAGTGATATCAACATAGGATTTATATCCTCATCAAAATCAAAGTTTAGAGACCTAGATCAAGATTTTTGGTTGGGTGAAACTCCAGGAAAGTCAAACCCTAGTTTGACCTCGAGCTAGAAAAACCCTAAATACTAAAACTGCTAAGTTTTGGTAATTTTGATATATTCTGATATTGGAAAAGGCTCAGGAGCTAAAAATGGTAGAGGCTGAAGATAAAATCCTGATGTACATTGTTCTCCAAATTCAGCCTCATATTCGCTATATTTTGGTAGATATGATCCCTCCAAGTTAGGGTTCTAGCCTCTTCCAGAATTCATCCCTAAACAGGACGCCTGGGGAGAATTGATATATCTTGGGCTACAGAGGTCCAAATGGAATTCCTGAAGATTTTCCAAAAATATCACGGACTTTAAATTTTGTGGTCCAAATTTCAGAATCAGAAGATGAAACAGTGACACGTGGAAGGCTGTAAAACTTTGCTATTCTGAACAATCCTGTAACAGGTCTCCTTGGGAAAAGGATCATAAATACAAATTGGTGAAACAAATTCTGATGAAACCTATGGTGTTGGATCAAGGACATGCGAGGTTACCCCAGTGATAACTTTCAGACACAAAGGATTAGTAATTTCATATATATCACAGAAACAGTGACAGGAATTTTTGCAGAAGAAATTGGAAAACTAGGGCTTCCTGTTCTGGGAGCTTCCCTCCACTGTTTTCAGAAAAGGAGTACATTGGACAGCTCCATTTGAAGAGATATATATTTCTATACAATTATATTTTAAATATTCCAAGTTTTTAAAATTAGGGTTTCTCTGACAAACCCTATATCAGCTAGCTCTGGAAGAAGGACAGACACCTCAAATTGGTAAGATCTAATCTTTTGCTATTTGCATTTGAGGTTCTCATTTCAAAGTGATCTATCACATCAGCTTGATGATAAGCTTGGTAAATTTGACGAATTCCAAGCATGGAATTATTTTATCTCTCTAAAGAAAATGAATTGGACACCTACATGAGTATAGAGGTTCCAATTCCATACGGAGATGAGGCTCAAAGCCTCACACAAGAAGAACGTGATCAAGGCCAAAAAGATAATTGTTGATTCAATCACGGATCAACTTGTACCACAAGTGTCTTCCCTAAAGACACCAAAGATGTTTGATTCCTTGATCAAGATATTTTAAGATAAGAACTTAAATCAGAAGATGGCTTTGAGAAAACAGTTGAAGAATGTGAAGATCCAGAATGCAGAACAACTTGAAGCGGTAGAAGAAGAAGTGAAGAATGCAGAAGTGGTGATAGCCACCTTGAATGGCCTCCCAGGATCATGGGATTCATTCATGCAAATAATGTATGCCAGAAGGAAGTAATTGCTTTCAGCTCAACTCATAATAAGAGAAGAAGAAGATGGGAGCAATTGAAGATCAAGCTCTCACCATTCAAAGAAGATCCCTCAAGCGATGAGGAATATGAAGAACTCAATTCTTGAAGAACCTCTTATTCATCTTATCATTTGGATAAGAAATGATGATTTCATGAGTGAAGAAGATGATTAAGCAGAATGATCAAGATGGAGTCTACTCACGAAACAAATAAAAGATAAGTATTCAATTGTCATTTCATGATATTGTTTTCTTATACATTTCAGTTGATGTGTTATGCATGATAGATTGTTTGCATTAATGACTATATACTACTAATATGCATGTGATGGGTAAGTAGCTCATGGTGCTATACAACTCTCCATTGCTACTTATCAAACCTCTCTGCTGACATATTGGATTAGTGCACAATCTCAATGATGTCATAGTAGAGATGGAAGGCATCTAGAAAGTTTATGTGAATTATGGATGAATGTTGTATTGACTAAACAATTGCATGATGCATAAGAATTTTTCATTATGCATATGTTTTATGAAATAGTTCTAACCATGCAACTGGTGCATTTGAATTGTAGGAAAGGTCCTGTACAACCTCCTACAAGAAAAGAAGGATGAGACTTGTTCCAAAGAACAAGTGGTGACAATTCAAGATTCACTCCAATAAACATGAATCTGAAGCTCCCAGGGTCAGAGACACCATGACGGAAGAAAGAGCTTCAGAGAGTGGTAGATCTACCTTGAAGGATGAAGACCACCATCGGTATAAGAGATAACTCAAGATGAAGAAAAAAATGCTATGAAAGAAGCTATGATTAAAGAATAACAGTTGATCATGGGGAATGATGTATACGATATGATTTCGAGACATAAAGGGAAGTACGTAGTATCTTCCACATGGATCTACAAGAACAAGTCTACAAAGCAAGGTTCGTGATTTTCCTCAGAAAGAATAGACTATGACATGACATACTCTATTGACCAGTATATATCAAGCATAGAACCACCTGTATAGAATGAAGAGGGAAGATGATAGTCCACTTCAGGTGGAGTGACTACAGAAAATTATATATGAGTTCGATATGGTACGACATGATGGATAGCTTCATGATGGATCGAGACTTTACCAAGAGTAAAGTGGGTTCCAACCTTCAAGGTTGAATGCAGAAGACTAGGATATGTTGATGACTTGAGAATACAAACTCATAGAAGATGTTATGATACTAGAATGATGTTTGGGATATAGTACTCAAACCAGAAACCAAGAATGTGGTATCTTCCAAATGGATTTGCAAGATAAGATATGTTGCTGATAGAAGTAAGGTAAGACTTGTGGCTAGATGTTTCTATCAGAAAGAGGGAATTAATTCTAAAGAGACACTTACTCCAGGAAGCAAGGTACACTTCCTTCAAAATTATCATGGTAGTTTCTTCCATGATGAAGTAAAGACAAGCCTTCCTTAATGGTATGATTGAGGAAGAGTTTTACATCAAATAGTCACGAGGATTTGAAGTTGAAGACAGATGGAATCAAGTATGCAAGTTGAAGAAGGCCCTCTATGGCCTGAAGCAAGCTCCCAGAGCTTGGTATGGAAGAATAGATAGTTTCTTGATGAGCATGGGCTTTGCCAAGAGTAAATTTGATCCTAACCTTTCCTACAAGGTTGTAGAAGATGAACCTGTCATTTAATTACTATATGTGGATGACTTATTCTTGACAGGGAATGAGAAACAGATCATGTAAAGAAAGAAGAAACTAGCAGA
Organism: Pseudotsuga menziesii; assembly: GCA_001517045.1. Lineage (NCBI taxonomy): Eukaryota > Viridiplantae > Streptophyta > Pinopsida > Pinales > Pinaceae > Pseudotsuga > Pseudotsuga menziesii. The sequence goes on from LPNX010972954.1 coordinate 491,830, forward strand.
AGAATTTGAGATGAAAGACCTTGGGTTAATGCATTATTTCCTAGGTCTGGAAGTATGGAAAAGTTCAGAAGGAATATTTCTCAACCAGGGAAAGTACGCGGTAGAGATATTGAAGAGATTCAATATGTTGGAATGCAAATTCATGGCCACACCCATGGACTCCAACCTAAAGCTGTTAGCTGATGACTCATTAGAGTTAGTGGATGTGACTCACTACAGACAGATCATTGGGTCATTGATGTACTTAACAGACACCAGAACAGACATTTGTTTTACTGTGAACACCTTAAGTCAATATCTTGTTCAACCAAGACGGGTTCACCTAGTAGCTGCAAAACATGTGATGAGATATCTGAAAGGGACTATAGACTTTGGTCTATACTATGATGGTAGCCATGAGTATAGATTGTATGGCTACACAGATGCAGATTGGGCTGGAAGTATCTCAGACAGGAAAAGCACATCAGGTAGATGATTTTGTTTGAGGTCTGCTATGAGTTCATGGTTTAGCATGAAACAGTCTAGTGTTTCTCTTAGCATAGTTGAAGCAGAATACATAGCAGATTGCTCTACTAAGTTGTGAAGCCATATGGCTTCAGAAGCTGATATCAGGTCTCTTTGACCTCAAGATGGACACTACAATGATTCTATGTGATAACCATAGTTGTGATGACAAAGAACCCTGTGTTTCGACGTAACATGTAGAAATCCAGTATTTCTACATACAAGATAAGATGCAGATGATGATATTGTAGATGCAGATGATGGTGATTCAGTATTTCTATATTGAATATAGAGATGATGATGCTTTCAGTATTTCTATATTGAATATAGAGATGATGATGTTTCAGTATTCCCATACTGAAGATATAGATGATGATGATTTCAGTATTCCCATACTAAAGATATAGAGGATGATGATTTCAGTATTCCCATACTGAAGATATAAATGATATTTCAGTATTTACATACTGTAGATACAGATGATGGTAATTTCGTACTTCTATACTGAATATAGAGATGATGATGCTTTCAGTATTTCTATACTAAAGATATAGATGATGATGCTTTCAGTATTCACATACTGTAGATACAGATGGTGATAGTTCAGTATTCACATGCTGAAGATGTAGATGATGATGGTTTGGATGATGATGTACTGACGAAGCCTCTGTCTCGAGTAGAGTTCGAACACTTTTGAGACAAGCTTGGTGTTGTTCGGAAAGACCTTCCTCGAAAGGGGGAGTAGTGATGTTGCAGTGGGATTGTATCATCCATGGGCATTTTCCCTAAAGTGATCTGGAGACCTCGGTCCTCAAGAATGAAGAGGGATTGTATCATCTCGGGACATCTGTCCACAATAGATCCGGTGACCTCGGTCCTTGAGAACGTGGTGGGATTGTATCATCCCTGGGCACTTGCCCTAAATTGATTCGGAGACCTCGGTATTCGAGAATGAAGAGCGATTGTATCATCCCGGGACATCTGTCCATAATAGATCCGGTGAACTCGGTCCTCGAGAACATGGTGGGATTGTATCATCCCTGGGCACTTTCCCTAAAGTGATCCGGAGACCTCGGTATTTAAGAATGAAGAGGGATTGTATCATCCCGGGACATCTATCCATAATCGATCTGGTGACCTCGGTCCTCGAGAATGTGGTAGGATTGCATCATCCTTGGACATCGTCCTAAAGTGATAGGGACTAATTCTCCCATAATCAATCCGGTGGCTTCGGTCCTCGAGAATGTGGTAGGATTGCATCATCCTTGGACATAGTCCTAAAGTGATAGGGAATGATTCTCCCGTAATCAATCCGGTGGCTTCGGTCCTTGAGAATGTGGTAGGATTGCATCATCGTCAGACATAGTCCTAAAGTGATAGGGACTGATTCTCCCGTAATCAATCCGGTGGCTTCGGTCCTCGAGAATGTGGTAGGATTGCATCATCCTTGGACATAGTCCTAAAGTGATAGGGATTGATTCTCCCGTAATCAATCCGGTGGCTTCGGTCCTCGAGAATGTGGTAGGATTGCATCATCCTTGGACTTAGTCCTAAAGTGATAGGGACTGATTCTCCCGTAATCAATCTGGTAACTTCGGTTGTCGAGAATGTGGTGGGATTGTATCATCCCTGGACTTTAAGTCCAAAAGTGATCCAAAGACTTTTTTGTCTTTGAGTTGTGGATTGCAGGTTGTTGCTGATGATGATGCTGCCGTACTCATCAAAAGATCAGAGTATGATGATGATGCCGTACTGATCGAAAGATCTGAGTATGATGATGATGACGTACTGATCGAAATATCAGAGTATGATGACGTACTGATCGAAAGATCAGAGTATGATGATGAGTACTGATCGAAAGATCAGAGTATGATGATGATGACATAGTGATCGAAAGATCAGAGTATGATGATGATGACGTACTAATCTAAAGATCAGAATATGTTGATGATGTTTCTAATCGAAAGATCAGAATATGATGATGATGTTTCTGATCGAAAGATCAGAGTATGTTGATGATGTTTCTAATCGAAATATCAGAGTATGGTGATGATGTTTCTGATCGAAATATCAGAATGTGATGATGATTATGATTGATAGATCAGAATATGATGATGATGATGTTGCTGCTGATCGAAAGGTCAAAGTGTTGATGATGATATTGCTGATCGAGAGGTCAAAGTGCTGAAGATGTTGCTACTGATCGAAAGGTCAAGGTGTTGAAGATGTTGTTGCTGATCAAAAAAGTCAAAGTGTTGAAGATGTTGCTGATTGAAAGGTAAAAAATGTTGAAGATGTTGTTGCTGATCGAACAATCAAAGTGCTGAAGATGTTGCTGATCGAAAGGTCAAAAATGCTGAAGATGCTGTTGCTGATCGAATAGTTAAAGTGCTGAAGATGTTGCTGATCGAAAGGTCCAAGTGTTGAAGATGTCGTTGCTGATTGAAAGATCAAAATGATAAAGATGTTGCTGATCAAAGCATTCAAAGAATTAATGATGATGAAGACTGAAGATTGAAGATGAAGAAAACGTGATGTTGAAAAGCTTCCAATGATTTATAGATGTGTTACCCTGCTGATGTTGATGATGTCCCCTATCTCTACTCTTGTTGTTGTTGATGTTGTTGTAGAATACCCTTCTCATTAAGGGGGAGTGTTGAAATATTGTAACTTCGAAGAATATTCTATATGTATCTTTTTGTGGTCCCTGATGGTCCTACCGGGAGAACTAATTGTATTACATTGTACCCCGATGCTCCTAATCGGAAGAACTAATAAGATTCATGAGGTAGTCCCCTCTAATTGTAAAGGTGGGTCATCAGCACCCCAGTGTTGTTACTTGAGCCTACATCAGAAAGAATCTTGTGGAAAGGATTTTGCAGAAAGGAAAAAGTGGACTGTCGACATCACACATACCACATCCCGCAATCTAGAGATCGACGGTCAGGAAAATGACCGACGAAGATCAATAGTGGGGAATCGTTGATGAGGAAATATTGGTGTAGAAAGGTGATTTTGAGGCCGATATCGATGGTTAGATCAACAGTCCATATTGAATTAGAGATAAGATCAATGACTCTGATTGGATCAGGAAGTTGATCCTGTGGAAAGAAGTTTGGTAGTGCGGAAGCACCTGTAAACATTGGACGAAGGTGCGGAAATGGTTTCCAAGCTGCGGAAATGATTTCTAAGGTCCAGGATCAATGGAGGAACGTGAAAGGACATTCTGGAAGGTGTGATCTTTAGATATGGAAGGGTGTAATAGTGAAAGGTTTGTTTGTTCATTTTGAAGAGACGCAACTATTGAAAGAAGCTTAAACGCTGAGAAGTATTTAAGTAGCGGCTTGAGTAAGAAGGAAGACATCTCTGTAGTTTGAATTGCATGATCAGAATAAAATACCAGTGGGTGTTACAGAATTCAGTGGGAGAGAAATCATGAGAAACATATCAAGGTGGCAAGGTGGCGTAGGGAAGGCAACAGGCTTGCAGGGGGTTGTTGTGTTCTTTCAATTATAGCTGATAAACTAGGGGGTTGTAACCTCCTTCCAATAGGAATTGGTAAATAGGGTGTTGTAGCATCCCTTCAGTCGAAGCTAATAAACTAGGGGTTCATATCCTCCTTCCAATTGGCATTGGTAAATAGGGTGTTGTAGCATCCTTTCAGTCGTAGTTGATAAACTAGGGGGTCGTAGCCTCCTTCCAATTGGCATTGGTAAATAGGGTGTTTTAGCATCCTTTCAGTCGTATTTGATAAAACAGCGGGTCGTAGCCTCCTTCCAATTGCTATTGGTAAACATGGTGTAATACGATCCTTGTTTGTAGAAGCAGGAAAAACCATTTGTAATTAACAATTTTGCAGTAATAGGACGTATTGGTGGTTTAACCTATTGGGATTCCATGTTAAAATTGTGTTCTATGTATTCTTGTTGTTATGTGTTTCTAATGATAGATTTAAAAGTGGTTAAAATAGTAAAAATATGACAATACTGATTCACACCCCCCCCCCCTCAATATTGAGCAATAAACCAACAATTGGTATCAGAGTAGGTTCCTTCAACACAGTTTAAACAATGGAAGGTAGATCCTTTATAAAACCACTATGGATCAACAAGAAGGCTTGGACACTAACAGACCTCCACTATTTACAGGAGAAAACTATGCATACTGGAGTGTAAGAATGAGGTGTCATTTGATGTCCCTGGGATAGAAGGTTTGGGAAGCAACAGAAAAGGAGCGTAACATATGAAACTAGTACCCTACAGACACAGTTGAACTAGGTGAATAAGAAGGTAATGCCAAATCCCTAAATGCAATATTGAGTGGATTAACAAACATTGTGTTTACTTAGGTTATGCAATGCACATCTGCCAAACAAGCCTAGGATAAATTGAAGATTATCTGTGAAGTAGCATCTAAGGTCAAAGAATCCAAACTATAGACATATAAAGGTCAATTTGAAAGCCTCAAAATGAGAGAAGAATAGAATATTGGGGAATACCTTCTTCATGTAGATGAGGTGGTTAATGCTTTAGAGGTATTGGAGGAAAATTGAAAGAAAAAGAAGTGGTAAGAAAGATACTAAGAACATTACCAATGAGATATGACTCAAAGGTTTCCACCCTAGAGGAATGATATGACCTTAAAAAGGTAACAATATATGAGTTGCATGGAATTCTCACTGTTTATGAGATGAGAACCGGACAGGGTAAAAACTCGAAGAAAGAAGTAGCGTTTAAAGTCACTTCCAAAAATCAATCAGAAAATCTAGATGATGAGGAAGCCCTCTTTGTAAGTAGACTTAATAAAGGCACTGGGAAATACAAAGGTAAACTAACTTTGAAATATTTTAACTATGGCAGGATTGGACATTTTTCCCATAAGTGTCCCTAACCAAAACAAGAGGTGAGTTACCATGAAGAATCATGTTGTCATAAGGGTAGAAAGAAGTATAAAGAGAAAAGAAGAACTTTTATTCCAAGGAAGAAAGTGAAGATAAGGAAATGAGTGAAGATAATGAAATCTTGTTTATAGGAACAACAATCTCATATGAGGAATCATAAGTGGACATAGAAGTTGAATACATGGTTGCAGTAGATGAAATTGAAAGATGTAGAAAAAGAAACAAATTTTTGAAAGAGAAATTGTCTAAATACCAAGATGAGACAAATCAGATTATTATTTATTTGAGAAACCAAATTCAAGAGGCCAAGAAGAGTGAGGAATGTTATATTTTTAGCATTAAGCTAGCATAATGGTATTAGGATCTTTAACTGAGAGAATAACATGCACAGCAATAAAAACACAAGAGACAAGAGACACAAAGAATTTTCCTCGGGGAAACCATAAAGGAGAAAACCCCGCAACTTCCTCAGAGATAGAATCGGCACCAAAAGTGAAAGGGCCAAAATAGTAAGATGATCTCCCGACAGCAGTAGTCTCTCTCTTGTCCTAGAAACTTCTCCTCTCACTCATGTGCCCCAATGAGTGAGTGTGTGTGTGTGATAAATAGAGAGGCTCACTCTCTATTTATATTATTTCGTTCACTTGAAACCCACTGCAACATGTCGGCCTCACTTAACAATTACTTACTAGAGCCAACATCTATAGGAGTGTCTAATAACCCTAGTGACCCACAACTTGTGGGGACTTTGCCTCCTTCAACCAACAAGGAGGGTTATCCTTAACACAACGGTGGGGACTATTGCCCCAACTTACAATGAATCACCTAGGGTCGACTTCTCTATGATAGTCTAATAACCCTAGGGACCCACAACTGTGGGGACTTTAACCCTTGACCAATAGGAGGGTTACCCACAATGACTTGACATGACTTTTTTACATTATAGAAACTTCCTGGAATAAACATCGGGGTATGACATGACTCAAATACATTACAGACACATCCTGAAATAAACATCGGGGTACAATACATAAGATATATGGATGAATACATTCTGAAGTTACAATTACATCAACACTCCCTCTTAACTAGGAAGGTATTCTCTCGACAAAATTTATTAGCACAAGTCTTCTTCTCTGTATCATCTGGATCATCATTGATTCTTCGTCATCTTCACCTTCAAGTCACCTCTATATTTAAGTCACCTTCATCTTGAAGTCATCTTCACTTAGATCTGGATCATCACTCGATCTAGATCATCATCACTGGATCTGGATCATCACTCAATCTGGATCATCATCACTGGAACACCATCACTGGATCTGGATCATCACTCGATCATGATCATTACTACTGGATCATCATCATTGGATCATCACGGGTGCTATCTCACGATTCTTGTCGTCGCAGGAAGTTCTACAGAGTCAACCATTTTTCATGTTGGTTGTAGGCCTAGCTTCCATGTAGGTCTTCTTCAGTGCTTATATCTGACCCTAAGTTAGAATGGCCCACCCAACACTTATATCTGATCATGTAGGAACCAATCCTATAATCGTATCAGAAAGGCATGCCCAACACTCACATCTGACCATGTGGGAACCAATCCCACAACCCTGTCAGAAAGGCTCAGCACTCACATCTGACCATGAGAGGAACCAATCCATCATTCATGTCAGAAAGGCTCTGCACTTACATTCGACACATGCGAGCAACCAATCCAACATACATGTTCAAAAGGGCTCTGCACTTACATCTGCACATGTGAGGTACCAATCCAACATGCATGTTAGAAGGGCTCTGCACTTACATCTGTACATGTAAGGAACCAATCCAACATGCATGTCAGAAGGGCTTGCACTCACATCTGATCATGTAGAAACCAATCCTACAGTCATATCAGAATGGCCCCTAGTCCTAGACTGAGATACCTGGTAACTGACCAGGTGCCTCCATTCCAAGAATTTCATTTAGTGCTTACTTCTGATCATGTAGAAACCAATCCTTCAGTCACATCATAAGGGCTCAGCACTCATATCTAACATGGAAGGAACCAATCCTCTCACCATGACAGAATGGCTCAGCCCTTACATCTGACCATGGAAGGAACCAAACCTATCACCATGTCAGAATGGATCTGGGTCTCATCATTTCCCCTTGGAGGAAACCTTGATCTGGAGAACACCAAGCTTCTCCCTGAAGTACTCTAAATTCACCCTATCCAATGGCTTTGTCAACACATCAGCTATATGTTCCTCCGTCGCAACATACTGGAGCTTCACTGCTCCCCTCTACACCATATCCCTGATATAGTGATACTTGATCTCTATATGCTTCGACTTGTCATGAAACACTGGATTCTCTGACAACTTCACGTAACTCTGGTTGTCACACTGTATACAAGTAGCATCCATTTGGAGATCAAATAAGTCAGACAATAGCTTCCTCAGCCATACTACCTCACAACTAGCTAAACAAGTTGTGACATAATCTGCTTCAACTGTACTCAGTGCCACACAGGTTGCTTTTTTCTAAACCAAGAGATCACACCTAATCCCATATTGAAGCAACACCCTGAAGTGATCTTCATATCAATGGCTCTTCATATCAATGGCACTACCTGCCCAATCTGAATCAACATAACCCTCTAGGTTAATCTTTTGGTTCGCCTCATACTTGAGCCCATAATCAACTATACCCTTGAGGTACCTCAAAATATGCTTTGCAGAAATCAAGTGAACATGTCTTGGATCTATCAGAAACTGGCTCAAGGTGTTCACAGCAAAGCAAATATCTGGTCTCGTGTTCATCAGGTACATCAAGGATCCAATCATCTGACGATACATCGTAGCATCAACCGTCTCTGATGAAGAATCACTCAATAGCTTCATGTTCAATTCCATAGGTGTGGTCATGGCCTTGCAGTCCATCATCCTGAACCTCTTCAGGATATCTACTACATGCTTCCCTTGTCCACACCTCCATGCCTAGAAAATAGTGCATCAACACATAACAGGAGCATCACTGGTCTTCCGCCTTCAACCTTGAAGCAAAGGTTGGAATCCACTTTACTCTCAGTAAAGCATAGAGTCATCAGTAATCTGTCCATCCTATCATACCATGTCGAACCTTAGGATCTTCTATAGTCACTCGCTCTGAAGCATCATACTCCCTCTGTCTTTCGTACTCTATGCACTGAAACATTCTGTACTGGAATGACAAGTAGCTTCCTCTGCTACTAATATTCTATGTATCTATCTAGGATCACTGGATACCAAGATCCTCTATCTTGAACTTTTTCAAAAGTTCTTCTCACACCCATCTGTGAGCTTGTCATCCTCTATCAACCTTGTAGCATAGGTTCAGATCTTCATCAAGCTCATCATGTATGTGTTATCCCATAGGTGTCTTCTAAACTAGTGCAAGGCCTTCTTTCATTTCACACATGATTATGCCAGTCATGTGTCTCAACTCCCACTGGCTGCAAATGTCTCTTTGTAGTCTATGCCTTCTTTTAGTGAGAAGCCTCGTGCTACGAATCTTGCCTTGTATCCCACGATGCTTCTATCTACTACATGATGGAACTACGAAATTCCCTTCATGTATCGATACTGCATCCTAGACATCATTCTTCTTGAACTGGTCTTCCCTTTCTTCTTGGAAGGTTCTGCATTAATGATGTCGCTGCATTCATCATATTGTTTTTCATCTTGAACTGTCGTTACTTGTTCTTTGGAACAAGTCTTATCCTTCTTTGCTTGTAGGTGATTATGTATGTGATCTTTCCTACAAGTCAAATGCATTTGTATGGTTAGAAACATTTCATAAGGAATATTCATACTGGAAAATTCTTATGTATAAATATATCATCATGCAACTACTTTAGCCAATACAACATTCATCCATATCTCACGGAAACTTTTCTAGATGCCTTCCATCTCTACCGGGACAATATTGAGATTGTGCACTAATCCAATATGTTAGCAAAGAGGTTTCATTCTAGATAAGTAGCAATCGAGAGTTTTATAGCACCATGAGCTACTTACCCATCACATGCATATTAGTAGTATAATATCATTAATGCAAACATTCTATCATGCATAATACATTAACTGAATATAAACAAATGCATAACAAAACAATATCATGAAATGACAATTGAATACTTATCTTTATTTGTTTCGTGGGTAGACTCCTCCTTGAGCCTTCAGCTTCATCGTCTTCTTTACTCGTAATAACATTGTTTCTTATCCAAATGCTAAGGTGGATAAGAGGTTCTTCAAGAGTTCAGTTCTTCATATTCCTCATCACTTGAGGGATCTTCTTTGGATGGTGAGTGTTATAGTTGATTTTACCACACCAGGTGAATCACACTTGTATGGCCTCCCCATGTCCCTCTGCAGACTCCTTGGAACCCTTGGACCATTTTTTGTCCTTTGATGTTTCCTAGACCATCCCTATAAACATGTGAAAATTTCTATACGCGACTTTTAAACCCCTTATCGCGTATATACGTAGGTTTGACCCCTAAAACCGTGTACATCGGGATGTGTACAAAATCCAAATCCTTTTGGAGTTTTCCTTGACATGGATCCGACTCACTTATCTCCTGGCCTTCCATATGCCTTGAGATCACTCGGATTCGACCTTTCATTACCCCTTTGAAAAGCCTATAAGGAACTCTTTGGATACATTGAAGGCATAAGAGAGTTGAGAGCAAAGAAACTATAGTCCATTGTTGCCGAAACTTGTGCTTGAGTCTGCATCCCTTTGTCCCTTGGAGCACTTTGGTGTTCTTTCCAAGATTTCCTTTTGCTTGTGAGCTTGCTATCGAGAGATGGAGGATTGAGGTGGTGGAGGCCCAAGTGGGGGATTCAGTTTCTCTGATTTGCAGATGTGCCAACAGAGGTTGTATTCATTGTAATCTCTAATTCTATATTAATAGAAATATCTTTTCCTGTCCAATAATGTATGTTTGAGTGAATATTTTATCTATGGATGATTTCAAAATGCTTATACATTGTTGATTATATATGCTAGAATAGATCTAACACCAATATATATAGTATGCTTGTCTTGTTTACTTGTTGTTGGAAAGCTCAATGGGGATCTACTTCAACCGTATGGAATAAGGTGAAAGGTCTGATCCTTTAGTGTTAGATATTTGATTTCTATTGCATATTGGAAAGGATTGATTTCTAGAGTCAAGCTGTCTGTTGTGGTACCCCAAGCCATAGGAATTTCTCTCCGTAACAGAATTGGCGACTCCACTGGGGACGTTCCTTGTTTTTATTTGGGATTTGCGGGCACAATGTGCTTGATATTATTGACTTGCTCTTTGTTTCCCCTTGTTTATGTGTTTCATTTTATAGTATGTTCATCCATTGACACTCCCCTTTATTGGTTTGACCCTTGGCCTAATTTTTACTACTGTCTTCTCTGTATACACAGGTTTTTGGCCAAAATTCGCATACATACGTGGATTTTTTGCCAAAAGTCACGTATACACGCAGGTTTTTGGCCAAAATCTACGTATACATGCGGGTTTTTGGCCAAAAGTCACGTATATACGCAGCTATTCTTTAAACTGTTGCGTACATCCTCCCTTTTGGTGAGTTTCATGTTGTGAGAAGTTCTTGGGTGGGTTGTGAGTGTGGTTGGGTCTTCCTTGGGTCTGATGTTATTTGTTGGATGTTTCTTTTGTGACCAGAGACCGCCTTTTCATTGATTTTTCTTTGAAAGTAGTTTAGTCATTTATCCTTTTTGTTTTGCCATTAGTGCATTACTCTTTTTTGTCTCGGTGTCTTGCTGGGCTTGTGTTTTATACTTGCTGCGGAGACTGAGAGTTCTAGATGACTTTTATTGCATTTTTCATTCTTTTATATTGAAAAATACAAAGTAATTGCATTCTTAGTTGCATCTTAGATATGGATTTGAGGAGGTACTTGCATTGGATTGCTTGGATGAGAGTTTTATTTAGGCTTTCATATAGGAAGGATTGCATTGGTATTCGAAAAGGAATATATATGCATCTCATGTAGTGGAAACCCTATTTTTCATTTGACAAAGATTGCACTTAGCATTGTTTGTTATGGTGTGCATATTTACTTCACTGCTGAGTCATAACTTCATTAGTTGCACGATCATTTCCCTTTGAGTAATTACATCCAATTAAAATCAACGCTTAATTAAAATGGATTACACTATTTTCTTTTATAGGGTACATCGACAAGATTAGGTTTTAGAGTCTTGGAATAATTCATTGTGAGTTAATTCTCCAAGACTACTAAACAACAACATGTATGTGTCTGTCTAGGTGAGAGTGTGAAATTCCTTGGTATAATTAGTGTTTCTTAGGATCCTCCTCTTACAAGGGAGTTAAGCACAAGGCAGTGTGAGTGGTTATTGATTGGGATGACCCCTAGTCATAACTGAGTAGCACCGAAGATATTTCCAGGATTGTATTTGTATCTAGGGGCTCTTTCAAGAGTTTCAGGCTTTGCTACCCTACCCATATGGTCACTCCTGCCTGCGACTGTCCGCCTGAGCATTGATTATATTGAGGCGACCTTAGTTTCCTTACCTAGGTTATCGAGGGGGTACTTTGCAGGGGTTATTCTGCAAGTGTCCTGGCCAGATAAAGGTCAGACAACACAGTCACTTTATGCATTGAAGTTGAGGGCCACTATAATTGGTTATGTACCTCCGCTTGTAGTGTATGGGAGTTTCAAGCCTCTCTTAGGCGAGACATACCTGCTGCATTCAAGAGCTCACATATCCTCCCCTTGGTTTGCTTGTATTTTGGCTGTAGATTTTATTAGGAGTGTGCTCTTTGTGCACTAGTTGGCCTTTGGGATCATGGTTACTTGAGTATATTTATGCTCTCTCGAGTTTGGTTCCTTTTATTTTTGGCATGCCTAGTATCCTATCACTTGTCCTTAGTCCTAGTACGGACCCTGGTGTCAGACTTGGGGCCATCACATCCCCTTACCATGCTCATAGATTTGGGAATGGTCATATTCCATCCTCTACTCCATTTATGGAGGATTTTTATTCCCTTCGCTCGGTCTTTACACCAGTGATCACCCTCACGGGGGTGGTAGTGGATATGTGAACGTTGGGTCTACACTTTACATTCCTTTTTATGGCCCATCGTCCACTGCACTGTTTCCTTTGAATTTATTTGTCATGATCATTCCTCCCTATTCCCTATAGTTTGGATTCTTTATTAACTATTTTGGGTTGTTTTGGACTAATATGGTTGTCATGTAGGGTCTAGTTTTTGTACACTCTCTCTGAGGTTTCGACCCATTTGTTCCTATCACAGGTATCATGTCTAAACTGGCATATAGGTTAGGATTTCACATCTATTTGCATTTTTCTTGACATTATGACTATTTCATTTTAACCTTAGGTACGAACCCATTCCATGGTATCACGGAACCTTCACGCTGTTGTTAGAAGTGGTACTATGTGAATGGTAGAGCTTTCATATACATGGGTGTCCTAGTTAGCTCCCCTTTGCATTTGGTACCCATGTTGTGATTCCTCTCTTAGGTCCGGGAGTCCTTTATATAGTACCACCATGACATTTCGCAAGAGCCTCATACTCCTCTTGATCGTTTGTTGGCCTGTTTCCCCAGGACTCCCTTATGTTAAGTTGTAATTGCATTATCATGAGCTTTTCCTGCCTTCTTGAGCCTTATGCCGACTTCCCTGAATTTGAGTTTCAGCCATATAGCCCGAGCTTGTCTCATGTCTAGCCATGTAGAGCCATCTTTTATATCCTTTGCAGCTTGATTCCCTATTTTACCGGGAGGGGAATTTTCCCCGAGTGTTGCTATCCTACACATGTATCCTTGAATTGAGCATAGGTATGTTCCACTGCTTGGAACTAGTTTGTTTGCCCATATGACACTCATCTCCTCCTAGTCTATAACTATAAAGCAGTTTTATTCTTTTTCAAGCTTTTTAAATATTTGAAAAAGTCCAAAAAAAAATTTTAAAAACCAAAAAGTCAGACAAGGAAATATGTTATCTTTGGTAGCTGTCGAGTCGTGTCTCCTTGGAACAGAGCACTGAATATCACATCCATTGGTTGGGTTTATAGTTTGAATTTAGGATTTGTACTTCTTTTATCTGAGTTTATCTCCATCGACTGGTTAAGCTTCCAGTCCCCATGGATCCTCTGTCGATGCCTCCTGTGTCATAGAGATGTCCTAGTTTTATATATAGAGTCTATGCTACCTTTATTCAGTCACCATTCACCATTATGCTCTTGTTAGAAGGAAGTTGAAACCTGAGTTGACCATTCCTCAGTTATCTTGACTTTGCATGTCGGCCATTCCTGGTACAGTTACTGGTTCGTGCACCTTATGATCGAGTCCTTCCACATTATACAGCTTTGCTAAGTACCTCATTTTGGATGATGGGGGATGCCTTAATGCCCTCCTTCCAGTGGATTTCATCCCATCGAATTCAGATCATTTATTCTGGGATTGAAATTTGGAGTCATTTTTTAGTGCCTTAAGACTTGCAGTCATCAGTGGCAGGTTCTCTCACCATCGATAGTTTTTGGGAATACATCAATGTCCCCTTATCGATGGATCCTCTCAAGTGTTCGACCTCAACACATTTATTCACACTTGTTAGTTTGCACTCTAGTACCTTTATTCCCATTTTCATTATCTGTGGGTGATCTCGCGTCTGTTAATGGTATACATCAATGACCGGTAATCAGACGATGGACTACTATGTTTGACCTCGACACTTCTATTCACATAGTAGGACATGTACTTGTAGCAGTTTGTGTAGAAGACCTTCCAGATTGGTGGCATCTCTTATATGCTACCTCCTTGATCATGCCAGTGTTCATGAGATTTCAGCTCTCGTGACTTGATTCCAGTATATGTCAGACATTTCCAGCTATTATGGAGATCTTGATCCATTGCATATCTTCAACCATTATGGATAGCATGATCCTTTGTATATCTTCATCATGGAGATTCTGATCTATGTATATTGTACATGGCGATGACCACTTATGTGGTATTTTGTATCATGCTTATTCATGGCCATTGTAGTCTTATGTATTCGAGACTGCTATATGTATTTGTAGTTATATGCAGAGTTGTATCATTGTACTATGCTGATTGGGTGGCTGGTCTTCCATTTGGGATCCTCCATCACTCCACTTCTGGGATGGACTTATAATGTATTTTGGCCATCGTATGACCCCTCTGACCTCACACATTAGGGGGCATCTGTTATATTTGATTTTACCACACTAGGTGAATCACACTTGTATGGCCTCCCCCTGTCCCTCTGCAGACTCCTTAGACCCCTTGGACCATTTTTTGTCCTTTGATGTTTCCTAGACCATCCCTGTAAACATGTGAAAATTGCTATACACGAATTTTAAACCCCTTATCGTGTATATACGTGGGTTTGACCCCTAAAACCGCGTACATCGGGATGTGTACAAAATCCAAATCCTTTTGGAGTTTTCCTTGACATGGATCCGACTCACTTGTCTCCTGGCCTTCCATATGCCTTGAGATCACTCGGATTCGACCTTTCATTACCCCTTTGAAAACCTATATAAGGAACTCTTTGGATACATTGAAGGCATAAGAGAGTTGAGAGCAAAGAAACTATAGTCCATTGTTGCTGAAACTTGTGCTTGAGTCTGCATCCCTTTGTCCCTTAGAGCACTTTGGTGTTCTTCCCAAGCTTTCCTTTTGCTTGTGATCTTGATATCGAGAGATGGAGGATTGAGGTGGTGGAGGCACAAGTGGGGGATTCAGTTTCTCTGATTTGCAGACGTGCTGACAGAGGTTGTATTCATTGTAATCTTTAATTTTATATTAATAGAATTATATTTTCCTGTCCAATAATGTATCTTTGAATGAATATTTTATCCATGGATGATTTCAAAATGCTTATACATTGTTGATTATATATTCTAGAATAGATCTAACACCAATATATATAGTATGCTTGTCTTGTTTACTTGTTGTTGAGGAAGTGATTCATCAATTCAAGCTGAAGTTGGAAAGCTCAATGGGGATCTACTTCAACCGTCCGGAATAAGGTGCGAGGTTTGATCCTTTAGTGTTAGATATTTGATTTCTATTGCATATTGGAAAGGATTGATTTCTGGAGTCAAGCTGTCTATTGTGGTACCCCAAGCCATAGGAATTTCTCTCCGTAACAGTGAGAGCTTGATATTCAGTTTCTCCCATCTTCTTTTCTCTTATTATTAGTTGAGCTTCTTCTTGTGTGTGCTCTTCCTAGAGTCTACTGAAAGTAATCACTTCCTTCTAGCACACATTCTTCGAATGAATGAATCTTATGATTCTGGGAGGCCATTCAAGGTGGTTATCACCACTTCTATATTCTCCACTTCTTCTTCTACCGCTTCAAGTTGTTCTCTGATTTGAGAGACCCTTGTAAAGTATGACTGTATGGTCTTTGCATTCTGGATCTTCACATTCTTCAACTATTTTCTTAAAGTCATATTTTGATTTATGTTCTTCCCTTCAAATAGCTTGGTCAAGGAATCAAACATATTCGGTGTCTTTAGGGAAGACACTTGTGGTACAATGTGATCCGTGATTGAATCAACAATGATCTTCTTGGCCTTGACCAAGTTCTTCTAGTGTAAGGCTTTTAGCCTCATCTCCCTCTGGAACTAGAACCTCTTTACTCAGGTAGGTGTCCAATTCATTTTCTTCAGAGAGATCAAATACTTCCATGCTTGGAAGTTGTTAACTTCACCAAGCTTATAATCAAGATTATGTGATAGATCACTTTGAAATGAGAACCTCAAATGCAAATAGCAAAACATTAGATCTTACCGATTTGAGGTGTCCGTCCTGGTTCCGGAGCTGGATGATCTAGGGTTTGTCAGAGAAACCCTAATTTTAAAAACTTGGAATCTTTCAGATCTGATTGGACAAAAATATATATCTCTTCAAGTTGAGCTGTCCAATGTACTCCTTTTCTGAAAACAGTGGAGGGAAGCTCTTGGAACAGGAAGCCCTAATTTTCCAATTTCTTCTGTATAAATTCCAGTTACTGTTTCTGCGATATCTCCAAAATGAGTGCTCCTATATGTCTGAAAATTAACATGAAGGTAGCCTCGCATGTCCCTGTTCCAACACCATAGGTTTCATCAGAATTGGTTTTACCAATTGGGGCTTATGATCATTTTAACAAGGTGACCTGTTACAGGACTGTTCAGAACAACGAAGTTGTACAGACTTCCACGTGTCACGGGTTCATATTATGAGTCTGAAACGTGAAACAAAGAAATTAAAGTCCGTGCCCTTTCTGGAACATCTTTAGAAATTTAATTTGTACCTTTGTAGCCCAAGATATAGAAATTCTCCCTAGGTGTCTTGTTTAGGGATGAATCCTGGAAGAGGTTGGAACCCTAACTTGAAGGGATCATATCTCCCATAATATAGCGAATCGGAGGTGGAATTTTGGATACAGTGTAAATCAAGATTTTATCTTCAACCTGGAAAAGTTTCAGCTCTTGATCCTTCTCCAATCCCAATATATAGTGAATGTACCAAGAATTATCAGTTTTAGTATTTAGGGTTTTTCTAGATCAAGGTCAAACTAGTGTTTGACTTTTTCAGAGTTTCACCCAACCAAAAATATTGATCCAGGTCTCTAAACTTCAATTTTGATGAGGAGATAAATTCTATGTCAGGATCACTCAAAAATTCCTCTTCTGTAAGAAGTCCTAATTTCCCACACCAAAAACTGAAAATGCTCGGAATCGAATTCCGCTTCGATAGAAAGATGTGCCCTTCAATGGAGAGTCATCCTAGCATACTTTTGCTGATGGATTGTGGAGAGAGACCCAAAAATTAAGAATCCCTAGCATCTACAGCTGCACAATGTCTTCTTCTCAGGTTAGCTCTAATACCATGTTATATTTTTGACATTAAGCTAGCATAATGATCTTAGGATATTTAACTGAGAGAATAACATGCACATCAATAAAAACACAAGAGACAAGAGACACAAATAATTTTCCTCCGGGAAACCATAAAGGAGAAAACCCCGCAACTTCCTCAGAGATAGAATTAGCACCAAAAGTGAAACCCCAAAACATTAAGATGATCTCCTGACAGCAGTAGTCTCTCTCTTTTCCCAGCAACTTCTCCTATCACTCATGTGCCCCAATGAGTGAGTGTGTGTGTGAAAAATAGAGAGGCTCACTCTCTATTTATATTCTTTTGTTCACTTGAAACCCACTCCAACATGTCGGCCTCACTTAACAATTACTTACTAGAGCCAAAATCTATAGGAGTGTCTAATAACCCTAGTGCCCCACAACTTGTGGAGACTTTTCCTCCTCCGACCAACAAGGAGGGTTATCCTTAACACAACGGTGGGGACTATTAACCCGACTTACAATGACTCACCTAGGGTCGAATTCTCTAGGATATTCTAATAACCCTAGGGCCCCACAACTATGGAGACTTTAACCCTTGACCAATAGGAGGGTTACCCACAGTGACTTGTTTACATTATAGAAACTTCCTGAAATAAACATCGAGGTATGACATGACTCAAATACATTACAGACACATCCCAGAATAAACATCGGGGTACAATACATAAGATATACAGATGGATACATTCTGAAGTTACAATTACATCAACAAGGAAGATCTAGTAGTTTTGCTCAGGAAGAGAATTAAAGATTCTGAAAAACTTGAGAAATAAATTACTCAACTTAGAGAAGGAGTTGATGAAAAATCCATTAAATCAAAGTTTGAGAACAACTCAAGGATTCTAGATGACATTTTGAGTAGACAAAGACCATTAAGTGATAGGTCTGGTTTGGGGTTTGTTACAGAGAAGAAGCCAGAGAGTTTCCCACTCTCTAATCAGAGAGGGATTACAAAGAGATATGTTGAAGTACTGAAGAGTCCTGTTAAAAAGGAAAAGTGCAAAAAATATGCTCTATCTTTTCATGACAAAGATAGAACTCATGAGGAGCTCAAGAGACAAGCAATGAATAGAAATCAAAAAATATTTCTGGGTCATTATTATTCCTGTAATAACTTTGGTCATAAAGCTCCGAAATGCAAGGCTTATGAAAGGTTCATGAGTACAAGAAGGATGAAATTAAAAAGCTGAATGTAAGGAATCATAACCAGTTTGTACCTCTCCAAAGGTTTGATATAGAGTGTTACAAATGTAATAACTTTGGACACTTGGCTAAGAATTGTAAGCTGAAATGTGATGCTCCAGTAGAAGTTCAGAGACAGTGGAAGAAAATGGCAGTCAAGAAACAGAGAGACCAAAGACCTCCTGTGGATAAAGAAAAATTTCATGGTTATTGTCATTACTGTCATAAGTTTGGTCACAACGTGGCTGACTGTAGAGTCAGGGGAGAAAATCAAAGGATGAAAAGGGAACAGGACACCAATGTAGAGCATGGTGAAGCACAAGTAAATAGTACACCTCCTGAAAAGGTGTGGATGAAAGAATTAGAAGATTCAAAAGAAACACAAATTTCAGTCATTAATGAAGTCTCTGTAGTTGATGTTGAGAATAATGAGGTCATAGATAAAAATGACACTCATCATGAGGAAAAGATACTTGGTGATGTAGAAGAATATCCCAATGTAGATAAGGATGAAAGAGATGACGAAGGAGACAATGATTCTGGAATTTACTTCTAAAAAATTCTCTCATTTGTAATATAAAAAAACCCCTAAAAATTGAGGGCATGAATAGTCATCTTAAAGGAATAGGAAATTTTGCATGATCTCAGGGGGAGATTGATGTCTTTAAGTTAAGGATTTTAAAGATGAGAAGGAAAACAATTGTTTCTGGTTAAATTTCAGTGTGAAAAGAGGAGAAAAAAGAGGGATAACACAGATCAAATTTGGTGATATCTCATTACGTGGTTTATGAACCTCGGTTAATGTTTCAAAATTGTATTAGCTACCACCATTGGTTTTTGAGGAAGCTTATACTCAGGGGGGGTTAAATTCAGGAAATTTCAATTGGTATCTAAGAAAAACTCAATTGGTGTCTAATGTTTTAGTATATTGAAAGCTATCTTCTTCAAAGATAATGGGTGATCAAGGTTGAGGTTATGAGTCTCTGTGTCTGAGATAGTGAGACCAGAGAAACTATGTAATAAACTAAAGTAATCTTTGTGTTGATGATCTAAAGTTATGGGTCCCTCGACAGTTGATAATATAGATCTAAAATCCAAAAGAATCCAGCAGTATATGCTAGTTTTTTTTATGAAGATCTAAATGCACAGGATGAAGGAATTCTGGTAAAAGTGGAAACCAGTTTACTTACATGCAGAATAGACTGTTGGATATGGCAGCAGGAATAGAGTTAAAAAAAACAAAACATGTATCCTAGAACAGAAAAGGGGAGAGTGTTGGAAAAAATGCTGTGTGAAAACTCTGTCACAAAAATGTTGACAAAGGAGAAGAAGTATAGAGACAGGGGGAGGATATGGATCTATCAGTTATGCTATCTTTCAAGAACAAGAAATGTTAAGATAAATGATAATTTATTGGTTAAATAACCAAGTTCATTTAAAGGGGAGATATGATGACAAGAGGAGTTGTCAAAAACAAGAGAGACAGGAAATCCTATATCAAAATAAGTGCAGCATTGGCATAATAGGTTATCCTTTTTCATTGTTGTCAAAGGGGGAGAATGGTTAGAGGTTGCCATCAATGCCAAAGGGGGAGATTGTTGACAAATTTGGGTTATAGTTGTCATTGATGTCAAAGGTGTTCACGAATGACAAAGGAATAACCAGTGGATATGATGGCAGGAAAAACTCAGTGAAAGACTAAAGTAGCGATGACATGGCATAGTTGAGGATGTGGCATGACACATATGATGGCATCGCATGGCATAGTTGAGGATGTGGCATGAAACATATGATGACATGGAATATGATGGTGTCTTAATGATGATGAAAGACTAAGGTAGTGATGGAAAAGTTTCTTATGAAGTACAAAGGATAAGAAAAAGATACCATGGCAAAGTTAACGCAGCATAAGTCAAAGTAAAGACAAAATGGCATGATGATGAGGTGGCATAGACGAAGGTAGTGATGACATGGAACGATGATGAGGTGGCATATTTATATGCATGAGATCCGATGAATGAGGATCAGTTTTTGTATAATCTGCAAAGACAGAATGCAGATCTGCATTAGTTCTAGAATGAATGGTCAGGGAGCGACCCGCACTAGATCTGACGATGAAGATCAAGTTTACATACACAATAGGTTTGAACCCAAAATCCGATGACATCCGAAGTAAAGTACATTTTTTTTCGGTTTGCAATGATGAAACGTACTGTACCTTTCTATTTATTTAAGCATCATCGAATTTCTAACGTCCTTAGCATAGGTTTTTTGACGACACTTTGGAACACTATGTCGTCGGATATGCGACGGGTGTGTGTCAAATTTGCGGCAGACGTGTGTCTAATTTTCAATGACACTTGGAGGATAAGTCGTCGAATATCCAACAATAGTGTGTCAAATTTGTGATGACACTTGGAGGATGAGTCATCGGATTTTCGATGTCCTTGGGCTATTTTTTGAAATAATATAAAGACATATTTCAAATAGTTTAAACCCATATTTCCAACGGTAACTAGGTTCATATCGTCAGATATTCAACGACTGACAAATTATAAATATAAATTTTTTTAAACATTCCAACATGTTAGCTATAGAAGCGACAGATGGTTTGTGGAATATATTTATTCCTTGATGGCCGGTTTGAGGAATTGTTTTATTCTTTAACAGGCGGTTGCGGGAAATTTGTTTTTCTTCGACAGACAGTTTGCGGGAATTTTTTTTTTCTTCGACAAACCTCCGTTTGAGAAAATTGTGATGCGTGGAACTTGATTTTTTAATATTGTCGATAGTATTCATTCACAGAGTTTGTGACAAAATGTCAAATAGAAATATTCGTGATCCAAACGAACACAATCGACAATTTCTTGCTAGACTATGGGATGCAGCGAAACAAAGGGATGGTGGTAAATGTTATTTTCCATGTACTCAATGCAGGAGATTTAAGAGGAGAATAATATTGATCTCAATAGCCACAAAACATTGCAGGGAACATGGAAACACTGAGGGGGGGAATCAATATCGTCCATTTGTAGGTTTAGCATTATAAAGTTTTTTATATTCTTTGCTTTGGTAAATGTATGTATTATTTTAATATTTCCTATATTAACTTATATCTATTGATGTTTTCATGTATTTATAAAGGAAATACACCCCATGACATATCGTCCAGAGGAAGTTCTTTCAGAACAAGTTCCGGAGGATCAAAGAGTGTCTATGTTTAATGGAGAACAAGTGAATGATCATATTGAACAAGATGATCATATTGATAACGTAATTGAAGATGATGGTACAAATACATTGATCCATGATTCATTTAATGTTATAATGGATGATGATGATGATGATGATAATGAAAATTTTGATGACTTTGATAATGAAAATGATATACCTCTTCTCGATAAGGCATATGAACCTATTTATGAAGGCTCTAAAACAAATCTTCTCTCTGCTGTATTATTGATAATGAACTTGAAGGTTATGAATGGTTTTTCAAACATATCAATCACACAGATGCTAAGGTATGTAAAATAATCCATCACATATATACGATCATGATAAAGTTTATTTGTATTCCTCTAATAATTGTATTGTTAATTCATTATTGATCATCATACAGATGAAGTGTGTTTCATTAATATTATATATTTATTAAATTAACTATATTTTTTTATGTAGCTTGATAGTTGAATTTTTGTTACCACCATCAAATATTTTACCTCACACATATTGAGATTTATCTTCCATCATGAAAAATATTGGAATGCATTATGAAGCAATTTATGCATGCTCCGATGGCCATGTTATATATTATAATCAACATGAATTTGCAAAAGAATGTCTAGAATTTCATATAAGTAGATATCAAATAGATCAAGTAACAAAAAATGTGCCTCACAAGTTTCTTCGTTATATTCCCATCATTCCATGTTTTCAATGACTGTTCAGGTGCAATAACATAGCGCAATTTATGAATTTCCATGCCAGGAACAAAATTCAAGATGATGTTACTCGAATGCCTGCAGATGGTTATGCTTTTAGAGATATGGAGGAAAAGTGGCCTCACTTTAAAGAAAAACCACGTAATCTAAGGATTTATTTAGCAGCAGATGGTGTTAATCCATTTTCACATATGAAATCCATTTACACGGTGTGGCCTCTTTTTGTTATCAACAATAACATTCCTCCATGGTTGTTAATAAAGAGGGAGCATATAATGTTGTCGATGATTATTCCAGGCATTTTGTGTCTACAAATGTTTTATTTCTAATGTAGTTGTGGCATCTTATTTGTCGTATTATGTTTCCTAATTTCATTTGTATATTTTTTATTTTACTCTTGTGCATGGTTTATATATCTTAATGGTTATCCTAATTATATATTTTATATTTACTTCAAATCAATTAGGTAAGTTCCAAGTCAAAGATATGAATGTATATATCGAACCTCTTATAGATGAACTATTGAAGTTATGGAATGGAATCACTATGTATGGCATTCTAGACCAATACGGAAAATCCAATTTCAATTCCATGCAATGGTTGTATGGACAATACACGATGCCCCTGGGTTAACCCAATTTTGTGGTTTGTATTTTTAAGTTACACTTTAATTGCATTTAATTATATGAAGTATTTAATATAGTTTATATATTATTATGATTGACATAGACATTCCATATCTATATATTGTAGGTCTTTAGAAAAAGGGTAAATTTGCATGTCTAGTTTGTGGTCTTAAGATAAAATCTTCTCGCTCAAAATGCTTAAGAAAGGAGGTGTGTTATGAGTATAGGAATTTCCTCTCTAACAATAACAGGTATAGAACAACTGAAAAAAAAAATCTTTTCAATGGGAACCAGGAGACTGCATTAAAACCACGGAGAATGACACCTCACCTTTGGAAGATGCAATACAATAGAAATCGTCAAGCTGGTATGTATGGATCATCGTATATGAATTGTTATGTATTTTAATTTTTATCGTGAGTTGTTTACTGTAGTGGCCATATTTGATTTATGATGTAATTTATTTATAAACTAAGATTAATGATGTCCATCGTGATCATGAAGGAATTAATGGGCTTCCACGAGGAATGAAAAGTTATCCTATACTATTCAGCAGGTTTCCCTACTATGAGCACCTACAAATTGCTCAGTTGTTTGATACAATGCATATTGGAAAGAATGTGAATGAAACATTATGGTGACTACTGGAGCTAAGGAGGGAGAAAGATAAAATTGTGAAATCTTGCAAAGACACTCAAGAAGGAAACCATGCAATGAAAGACGTCATCTAATTTCATAGCAACAGAGACCAAATTAATATAAACTCAATTACATGGATTTTTACGGAGAAGCAAAGCAATGTTGACAAAGAAGTAATGCAAAAAATTAAATTTCCCACTGGATTTTGTGTGAACTTGAAGATTATCATAACAAAAAAGGTGATTTTGCGGGGGTCAAAACGCATGATTGGCACGTCTTCATCAAGTTAATTATTATTGTTATGTCCATATGATTTTTTTTTCATTTTATTGCATAATTTTTTTTTCTTGTTTGTATACCCTGTTAGGATATTTAGACACTTAGGAGTTAGTTAATATCAACTTGTGTAATATATACGTTAGGTAAAAGTGTGTTTCATTAATATGCATTTGTAAATATTCTAATCCAATGCTCACGATATGTTCTAGACATAGAGTGATCCGACGGTTCAACTTCTCTTAGATCATACCTACCATTGATCCGTGGCTTAACACCCGATTGGTCTATGATCTCTATTTAAAGAGCATAGAGGGTCCTTGGCTAGTTGATCGATTATGAGAAGCTCATATGTAACTTTCTTTCTTTTGCATAATAAATTGCTCCAAGTCGCTATTTGGCTGGGGCCGTGGACTGTTTCCCTCTCGAGGTTTTTAACCGCGTGACAAACATCGGTGTGTTGATATATGATCTATTTGTGTGAAGCGGTTGCTGAAGGTGTTCGGTCTTTTGGGAGTACCCTATGTACCCGAACATGGTATCAGAGCTTTTATGAAGAGCTGCTTTTGGTTTTGATCAAGATCTGGAACCGGTGTTGCCGAAAGTTTGAAAGGGTTTTTGTTTCTAGATTTTATGTGCATTTTTGGCCTATGGGAGCTATTCCATTGCATCTGTAGCACCGTTTCCATTGGGAAATAGTTTTAATTTCACCGAAAACCATTTCTGTTTGCTCTAGAAACACCCATTACGGAAAATATTAAGGTATAATGTTACAGTGACGGATTTGTTTTTTTAAAATCTCTCATATTGTATCATTTTATTATTAGATCTTTTCTGTTTTAATCTCAGACTGTTTCCTTCCCTAACTGTGTATGCTCTTTGCCATGCACCTTGCGTGATCGCGACGAATTAGAAACAATAAGGGGAATTTTTTTTTCTTGTCTTCTCGGCTACGTATGCTCTTTACCGTGCACCTTGTGCGATCATGGCAAATGAGAAACAACGAGAAAACTTGAAAACATAGACTTTTCGGGTAAGCTAACCAAGATCTAACCCCATTGTGTGGAAAAAGTTTTTTTTGTTTTTGTTTTTCGTTTTTTTTGTGATTTGGAGGAAAAGAAAGCAAGCACAGAGAACGAGAGAGAAGAGTAAAAAATTAAAAATTAAAAAAACCCCCTTCCTCTTTTCATTATTTTACGTACCTTTTAACCTTAGGTCACTTGGTCCAAAGTTGCTTTATTACTTAATAGGTCTTGAGTCCAAGTCTTATTAAGCTACTTTTTAGTGCATACAATTTCTATTTTCAAGTTATTTTATTGTAAAAGTGCATCTCACATAAATAAAATAAAATAAAAATGAGTCATTTAAGTCTTTTAATTTATTGCCGCACTATTTAAAATTCACATTATTGTAAAAGTAAACATCACTTATTCTACAAAAGTGATTCACTTCAAAGCAACTTTATTGTCAAAGTGATTGTCAAAGGTTGATCTTGGGAAGAGGGGGCTTCTTTTTTTAGTTGGTCAAGTTAATATCTGTCACGTCACCATTGGGGACGTCTTCAACATTTTCTTTGATCAAGCATAACTTCATCATCCAGAATCAGTTTTAAGTGCTGTTTTTTTTTAAAAACACATATTTTTTCGAGCTATTTGCATCCAGACAGTCAGTTTATGTTCTTTCAGCTATTATTTTATAGTATGGCCGCTCCTTGTGATATTATACTTACAAGTTCTAACTATTTCTCATGGAAATCTCGTATGGAGAATGTTCTATGAAGTAGGGGACTTTTCAGGATAACCTCAGGGAAAGAAACAGATCCCACTGATGATGATAAGCAAATTAAATGGGAAAATAGATGTGATGAAGCTCGTGGATTTATTGGGATGTAAATCTCTACTGATTTGCAATTCCACATATCTAGAATTGATGAACCTAATCTTGCTTGGGAAAAGTTGGAATCTGTGTTTGGTAAACACAATGAAATTCGGAGTCATCAACTTGAGAATGAGTTGCTTTCCTTGAATCCAAATGATTTTTCATGCATTCAAGACTATTTATCTAAGTATAAAACTCTTAGACTATTATGTGCAGAATGTAAGATTAAGAAAGAAGACAAACAATATATTTATCATATTCTTTCAAAACTTGGACTTGCATATTCTGTTTTTGTATCTGCATTCTACTCCATGAAAGAATCCTTGACTGCAGCTAGCTATCAAGAGCCTAGCCTTGAATCCTTTTGTGATTCCTTAATTAGAAAGCAAGATAAGCTCATTCATCTTGAAATAATTCACAATGCAGATACATCTGGGAAAGCCTTATTGTCCCAACAGAAAGAAAATTCCAAGCCTCCCAAGAAACAAAAT
The DNA here is from genome assembly GCA_001517045.1 of Pseudotsuga menziesii. Lineage (NCBI taxonomy): Eukaryota > Viridiplantae > Streptophyta > Pinopsida > Pinales > Pinaceae > Pseudotsuga > Pseudotsuga menziesii. Next base: position 518,238 of record LPNX010972954.1, read on the forward strand.
TTTCACAATAATAAGCAAAACAACAAGGGTCCCAAACCCTCTCACTCAGCTCCTTCTTTAAAAAATGACAAAGGATCTAAGCAAAAAGGAAAAAAGAATGAGTGTCATTGCAATTTTTGTGGGAAAGATAATCATGATGAATCTAAGTGTTTTAAGAAGATGCCAGCCTTGGAAGTAGCAATGAAGAAGCACCACATCAGCCTAGATTTGTCTTCAAAATATACCTCTCATGGACATGCACTTTGTGCTTCTGGTTACTCTTATACTGCATCTTCTTCTTCTACTTCAATTGAATGGCTCATTGATTATGGAGCATCTTATCATATGGCTAAGGATAAAGCCATCTTTTCTACTATGCATGAATGTAACACCAAACAACTCTTTGTTGGTGATGATAGATCTCTAAGTGTTGTAGGATCTGAAACAATTCCAGTAGAAAATGGCCATTTCAGTGATGTACTATGTGTTCCAAAAATTTCCTGCAATTTGTTATCAGTCTATCAAATTACTCATTCAGGTGAAGGTAAAACTGTGACGTTTACACCTCACCAAGTTGTAATCAAGGATTTTAAAAATCCTCAAAATATCCTTGCTACTGGAATTGTTGATGATATTACCAGGTTGTACAAATTTAACAACTTTGGGTCATCACCTGTTCCTTCAGTTTTTGTTGCTCATAGTGAAACTTGAGCAAAGTTTGGCATGAGCGATTTGGTCACTTAAATTATCGCCCATTGCAACAACTATGTAAAGACAATATGGTGACTGGTCTTCCACTAGTATCTTGCAAGGATGGTGTTTGTTTCATTTTTGTACTCGGAAAACATCATCGAGATAGTTTTGACAAACGTGCCTCTTGGCAAGCCTCGATTCCCTTGGAGCTTGTGCATAGTGACTTGTGTGGCCCTCTTCCATCTGCTTCCTTTTTCTGTTTTCAAATATTTCTTAACGTTCATTGATGACTACTCTAGATGCACTTGGGTTTACTTCCTAAAACTTAAGAGCAAATTATTTAACATGTTCTTGACCTACAAGACCCTTGTTGAAAAACAATCTGGTCATCAATTTATTAAGTTAAGATCTGACAATGGAGGAGAATATGTTAACAACAAGTTCACTACTTTTTGCACTGAACAAGGAATCCAACAACAGCACACTGTTCCATATACACCACAACAAAATGGCGTAGCTAAATGGAAGAACCACACTTTAAAAGAAATGGCTAATTGTATGATCCAATCTAAGGGACTAAGTCTTCAATATTGGGATGAGGCCATAAATTGTGCAAATTACATAGTTAATCACACACTCACTAAAGTTTTACAGGGTATAACACTGAAAGAAGCATGGAGTAAAATTAAACCAGATGTAAGTCACTTTCGTGTGTTTGGTTGTGAAGCATGGGCTCATATTCTAAATGAAAAACGGAAAGCATTATAGCCTAAAAGTGAAAAGTGCATATTTGTTGGATATTTTGAAGATGTAAAAGGTTATAGACTTCTTCAGCCACATTCTCATGATATAATCATTAGAAGAGATGTTAAATTTGATGAAAATATCTTGGCCTATGAACCTAACTTGGCGGGTGTGCCATCTTTGGCTTGCGAGCCTGATTTGACGATTGTGCCTTCTTCTTCTTCTTCTTCCAGCTTCCTTGACAGGTTTCCAACTCTAGTTTCTGATGATGACAGTGAGGATGAAAATCCACCTCTGTCTACTCATGTTCCTCCAATTGCACCAGCACCAACATATACACCACAACAAAATGGCGTAGCTGAACGGAAGAACCACACTTTAAAAGAAATGGCTAATTGTATGATCCAATCTAAGGGACTAAGTCTTCAATATTGGGATGAGGCCATAAATTGTGCAAATTACATAGTTAATCACACACTCACTAAAGTTTTATAGGGTATAACACTGAAAGAAGCATGGAGTAAAATTAAACCAGATGTAAGTCACTTTCGTGTGTTTGGTTGTGAAGCATGGGCTCACATTCTGAATGAAAAATGGAAAGCATTACAGCCTAAAAGTGAAAAGTGAATATTTGTTGGATATTCTGAAGATGTAAAAGGTTATAGACTTCTTCAGCCACATTCTCATGATATAATCATTAGAAGAGATGTTAAATTTGATGAAAATATCTTGGCATACGAACCTAACTTGGCGGGTGTGCCATCTTTGGCTTGCGAGCCTGATTTGACAATTGTGCCTTCTTCTTCTTCTTCTTCTTCCAGCTTCCTTGACAAGTTTCCAACTCTAGTTTCTGATGATGATAGTGAGGATGAAAATCCACCTCTGTCTGCTCATGTTCCTCCAATTGCACCAGCACCAACATATACACCACAACAAAATGGCGTAGCTGAACGGAAGAACCGCACTTTAAAATAAATGGTTAATTGTATGATCCAATCTAAGGGACTAAGTCTTCAATATTGGGATGAGGCCATAAATTGTGCAAATTACATAGTTAATCACACACTCACTAAATTTTTACAGGGTATACCACCGAAATAAGCATGGAGTAAAATTAAACCAGATGTAAGTCACTTTCGTGTGTTTGGTTGTGAAGCATGGGCTCACATTCTGAATGAAAAATGGAAAGCATTACAGCCTAAAAGTGAAAAGTGCATATTTGTTGGATATTCTGAAGATGTAAAAGGTTATAGACTTCTTCAGCCACATTCTCATGATATAATCATTAGAAGAGATGTTAAATTTGATGAAAATATCTTGGCCTATGAACCTAACTTGGCGGGTGTGCCATCTTTGGCTTGCGAGCCTGATTTGACGATTGTGCCTTCTTCTTCTTCTTCTTCCAGCTTCCTTGACAGGTTTCCAACTCTAGTTTTCGATGATGACAGTGAGGATGAAAATCCACCTCTGTCTGCTCATGTTCCTCCAATTGCACCAGCACCAATACTTCCTCGATGGGTCCGTTCACCATGTGAAGCAACTGGTGATCTTGCCGGTGATCCTAGAGATCAACGTCAAACACATTCTCAGTTTCAGTGAGCCTCTTCTCTTTTGGCTCAAGTTTTCGAGAATCATGATTTAGAAACTTTTGCATAAGCTTTAGGAAATCTAGATTGGGATGCAGCTATGGATGAAGAATATCGTTCCTTAATGGCGAATGATACTTGGGATCTTGTTCCTCTTCCAAAAGGAAGTAAACTTGTCAGATGTAAATGGATCTACAAAACTAAGTATGCATCAGATGGAAGTGTTGAAAGACTTAAGGCAAGGTTAGTTGCCAAAGGTTTTTCCCAAGTTGAAGGGATTGACTACAATGAAACCTTTTCTCCTGTAGCAAAAATGAACTCCATCCGCCTTGTTCTTTCCCTTGCAGCCTTACATAACTGGGAAGTCTATCAAATGGATGTCAAGTCTACCTTCTTACATGGTGATTTACATGAAGAAATTTACATGGAACAACCTCTTGGATATGTTCAGAATAACTCTAGCCTTGTTTGTCTCCTTAAGAAATCCTTATATGGCCTTAAGCAAGCTCCTAGAGCTTGGTATGCCAAAATGGATAGCTTTCTCCTTGATACTGGTTTTTCTAGATGCCATTCTAACCCCAATGTCTATACCAAGAAAGTAGGAAACCATCTGATCATAATTGTTATTTATGTTGATGATCTTATCTTTGCTGGTAGTGACCCTAAACTTATAACCCATGTGAAATCCAGTCTTAAGCAAAATTTTGAAATGTCAGACTTATGACATTTGCATTATTTTCTTGGTCTCCAAGTCTTGCAAACCAAAGAAGAAATATTTCTTTCCCATTCGAAGTATGGTTGCGACCTTATTCGTTGCTTCCACATGGAAGATTGTAAACTAGCCCCTTCTCCCTTCCAGTCTAGAGTCAAAATTTCTGCCACTTGTACTTCTCTTGAAGTAGGTGCCACCTTGTATCATCAGCTTGTTGGTAGTCTTTTATACTTGACTCATTCCCATCTTGACCTTTCCTTTGCCGTTGGTCGTGTTGCCCGTTATATGCAAACTCCTCATGAAAGTCACTGGAAAGCAGCAAAAAGAATACTTCAATATATTCGAGGTACAATTCAGTTTGGGATTCATTACAGTACAGAGGGGAAACCTTTGTTGGTTGGTTTCACTGATTTAGATTGGGCCGGTGATCCTGATGTTCGAAATTCTACTGTAGGTTATGTTTTCAGTCTAGGATCTAGACCTGTCACTTGGGCTTGTAAGAAACAACAAGCTCTTTCTCTTTCTTTAGCAAAAGAAGAATATTGAGCCACAGTTAATGACAGTCAGGAAGCTTTATGGCTTCGATAGATCCTTTCAGAGTTTGGATTTGAGCAGCATTAGCCTACTCCACTTTAGTGCGACAATCAAAGTGCCATCAAGCTTGCCAAATATCCAGTTCTACATCAGCGTAGCAAACACATTGAGCTACACATGCACTTCATCAGAAATCATGTTCATGATCGTGTTATTGAAGTGCTCTATTGCCCTGCAGATGATTAAATTGCAGACATCTTCACTAAGTCTCTTACAGAAGCTAAGTTTTTTAAACTTCGGTCTATGTTAGGAGTTCAGGAATGTGTCCTTAAGGGGGGATAGGCTCTAATGCCTCATTCCTTGTCCTAATAGTGTCACTTTTGTAAATCCTTCAATCCTATCCCAAGTTGTTATTAAGGGGGGATGTTAGGATATTTAGACACTTAGGAGTTAATTAAGATCAACTTGTGTAATATATCCGTTAGGTAAAAGTGTGTTTCTTTAGTATGCATTATTATGCATTTGTAAATATCCTAATCTGACGGTCATGATATGTTCTAGACATAGAGTGATCCAACGGTTCAACTTCTCTTAGATCATACCTACCATTGATCCTTGGCTTAACACCTGATTGGTCTATGATCTCTATTTAAAGAGCATAGAGGGTCCTTGGCTAGTTGATCGATTATGATAAGCTCATATGTAACTTTCTTTCTTTTGCATAATAAATTGCTCCAAGTAGCTATTTGGCTGGGGCCGTGGACTGTTTCCCTCTCGAGGGTTTTAACCATGTGACAAACATCGGTGTGTTGATCTGTGATCTATTTGTGTGAAGCAGTTGTTGAAGGTGTTCGGTCTTTTGGGAGTACCCTGTGTACCCGAACATACTCTTTGTTTAAAAAATGGCATGGTTTGTATATTGATACAGTATGTTCTACCTCTCTCTCTCCTAGACAAATTCGACAACAATGTCAAACAAGTTATATATAATCTTGGTAAATATATGAGGTAACTAGGGATTAGTTTCTTGTGCTTAGTGTTTCTTTAATTCTCCGTATAATTTATATTTGTTTTTAGTGCACTATTTCATGATATGTAATTTAATGTTTTTTTGTTAAATATCGTTATTGGTTTGCGTCACTTGTAGATGGTTGACATCTAAATAAATCCACGAAGAAGATATAAAGTATTGGAGGAGAGAAATTCCTCGTCTCATGTGTGAAATGCAGAAGAATCTACCTTCGGCATTTTTCAATGCACATGAACACTACCTCATACACCAAGTTGAGGAGATTGAGTTGTGTGGACCTGTGCACTCAAGATCCATGTGGATGGTTGAAAGGCACTTGAAATTTATCAAGGGTTTGGTGAGACAACGAGCACATGTTGAGGGTTCTATGATGGAAGGATATATGGTATACCAGAACATGTTGTATGTTAGTGAATATCTTCCTAATTTAGTGTCAAAGCTCAATTTACGTCGCATTTGTGATCCGGACTCCAATAACAAATTTGAAGGGGAGAAACTGAAGGAGAAAGGTAGATCGAGGAAGGTGAAAGGTAATTATTAGCTAGTAGATGTTTATTATATCATTCATATTCTAATTGCATTTTCTAGTTATTGCATCAATTAAGAGCATATACTTTGTTCAGAAAATTTACATCTATTTTTCATTTCAATGATTATTGTAATCAAGAAGTTGGTCGAGAATGGGATGCAATTCATTTATACATCGCAAACAATATTGAATGGATGAAGGTATAATGGATTGAACGATGTGAACAATTGGGTCATGGAATATCATGGGAAGGTGTGGCTTCATTGGTAAAAGAAGCACATCGCAATGGAGATGGAAATATTACAGAAAGGGAAATCTATTTAGAATATGGTTTAAAAGATAAAATGGTAAGCATATTAATCAATCACTCTAATATTTTATTTTTCAAATTACACTTTGACATACATATTGTTCTTTTCCATGTATTGTTGCATAACTATTGAATCAATGTGTAATATTTTCGTGTATTTATTGTTGTAGGTAAAACACCATAAGGCTATGGTCTGCAATGGTTGTAGATATTGCATCAAAAAATTGGATGAAACAAAGAAAACATTAGATTGTGGGATATATGCAGTCTTTGAGGTGACCAATGTTTCATCTAGAAATGACAAACATCTAGAACTCTCATAAAATCGATACTATGGGTATTTGGAAGATATTCTACAATGTGACTTTAAATCCTTCAAGGTAGTTTGATTCGTTGTCAAATGGTACAGGTTACGATTGAATCAACATGATCCCAATAGAACTATTATTGAACATGATAATGGATTTACCATGGTAAATACAAGGTTGTTTAAGCCAGGAACGAATCCCTATGCTATTCCAAGCCAATTTTAACATGTATTTTACTCGGAGGTTCTAGGTAAAGAGGGCTGGTCATTTGTTGTGAGACACGATCCAAGGGGAAGGCCGATAAAGTATAACCTAGACGATGGTAATGAAGAGGGTTCTTTGGAAGAATAAGACGATGATGAAGAGCATGATAAACATGAGTTAGATGATGATGATGATCCAACAAAAGATGTCCAATAATTAGTTGAATCAGATGATGTAGCAGAAAATGCCCATGAATATTATACTGACGATGACACGATGAGTGTCACTGACTTAGATGACGACGACGATATGCCCAATCCTTACAATGTTGACTTTGGATCTGATGATATGGATGATGACTTGGATGAAGAAGACGATGAAATATATTGAAAGGTAAATATTTAATTATACCTATTCTTTTATCTTATTTAAAAAAAAAAAGAGTTCCTAACATCATCATCATCACTGTCATCACCATCATCTTCATCATCATCATCATGTTGATCATCATCGTCACTATCATCATCATCATCATCGTCATCATCATCATCATCGTTAGCATCATCATCATCATTATCATCATCATCATCATCATCATCATCATCAAGAGTGTCACCATCATCATTATCATTATCACCATCATCATGACCCTCATCATCATCATTATTATAATCAACATAATCATGACCAGGTATCATCATCATTATAATCATCATAATCATCATTATCATTGTGATCATTGCCATCATCACCATCCACATCACTATCCTCACCACCACCACCATCATCATCATCATCATTATAATCATCATAATCATCATCATCATCGTAATCATCATAATCATCGTATTCGCACTCATCACCACCATCATCATCATCATCACCATCATCACCATCATCATAATATTCATCATCATCGTCATTATCATGATGTTCAGGATCATCGTCTTCATCATCATTATGTTCATCACCATCATCACCATCCACATCACCATTGTCATCATGATGATCATCATTGTCTTGATCATGATGACCATCATCTTCATGATGATGATGATGATGATGATCACCATCATCATCATCGTCATCATCTTCATCATCATCGTCTTCATCATCATGACCATCAACATCATCATTGTCATCATCATCATCATCATCATGTTGATCGTCATCATCATTATCATCATCATCATCACCATCATGAACATCTTCATCATCATCGTCATTATCATGATGTTCAGCATCATCGTCTTCATCACCATTATGTTCATCATCATCATCACCATCCACATCACCATCATCATCATGTTGATCATCATTGTCTTCATCATCATGATCACCATCATCACCATCATGATCATCTTCATGATCATCGTCATTATCATGATGTTTAGCATCATAATCTTTGTCATCATTATGTTCATCATCATCATCACCATCATGCCCAATCCTTACAATGTTGACTCTGGATCTGATGATACGGATGATGACTTGGATGAAGAAGACGATGAAATATATTGAAAGGTAAATATTTAATTAGACCTATTCTTTTATCTTTAAAAAAAAAAGAGTTACTAACATCATCATCATCACCATCATCATAATATTCATCATCATTGTCATTATCATGATGTTCAGCATCATCGTCTTCGTCATCATTATGTTCATCATCATCATCACCATCATCACCATTCGCATCACCATCTTCATCATGATGATCATCATTGTCTTGATCATGATGATCATCATCTTCATGATGATGATGATGATGATGATCATCATCACCATCACCATCATCATCATCATCTTCATCAACATCATCTTCATCACCATCGTCTTCATCATCATGACCGTCATCATCATCATCGTCATCATCATCATCATCGTCATCATCATCATCATCATGATGTTGATCGTCATCATCATCATCATCATCATCATCACCATCATGAACATCTTCATCATCATCGTCATTATCATGATGTTCAACATCATCGTCTTCATCACCATTATGTTCATCATCATCATCACCATCATCAACATCTTCATCATCATCGTCATTATCATGATGTTCAACATCATCGTCTTCATCACCATTATGTTCATCATCATCATCACCATCATCACCATCCACATCACCATCATCATCATTGTCTTCATCATCATGATCACCATCATCACCATCATCACCATCATGATCATCTTCATCATCATTGTCATTATCATGATGTTCAGCATCATCATCTTCGTCATAATTATGTTCATCATCATCATCACCATCATCACCATCCACATCAACATCGTCATCATGTTGATCATCATTGTCTTCATCATCATGATAATCATCATCATGAACATCATCATCATCCTCCTCCTCATGATGATGATTTTCATCATGTTGATCATCATCGTCTTCATCCTCATGATAATCATCATCATGATTAGCATCATCATCATCATCATGATGTTCAATATCATTATCGTCTTCATGATGATGATGATGATCATCATCATCATCATCATCTTCATCGTCATCATCATCATGATCATCATCATCACCATGATAATCATCATCATGATCACTATCATCATCATCATAATAATAATAATACAGTCATCCATAACTATAGTCACATCACCTTTAATCCTAATAACATGAATGTTTTTATTTTTAATTTTTATTATAAACTTTAAAAATAATCCATTCAAATAAAAATCCATTTAAAAAAATATTTTTAAAAAGTCCAATTGGAAATGGGTCTTAAAAACAACCAAATCTAAATCCTTCAAACCTAATTTTGAAATTCTCATAACTAACCATCCCAAGATATTAAACATGTTTTATTTGAAGCTACAACTACATTAACATCATCAAAATATTTGTGAAGGTCATGAAAATAAAAGTATTTGAAACAACTCAATACATTCGTATCATATCAAAAAGCCCAAATTTAAATCCTAATAATATATATATATGAGAGAGAGAATGACGTGTGTCAATTTTATTTATAATAGATTTTGTTTTATTTTTAATTGATTATTAAAAATACAAAATGATTGAGTGATAAGAAAGTTGATAATTTTTAATGAATATTTTATGATAATTTATATAATTTTATTAAAATATTTATAAAAAGTAATATTAATATTAAAGATTGTCAAGTTTTGGTCGAGAGAGGGTTTTTGTTTGCATGGCCATCTTAGACCTAGGATCGCCTTAACCTAATAATTATATAAAATTATAATTTCCGCCATATTAATATAAATATATTAAAAAAATTATTTAAATCTAAAAGTTTAAATACATATTTTAAAAAATTGGAATTAAAATCTATTCATTAATATTGTCCATATTAATATAATAAAACAAAATTATATATGATGGTGGTCTTTAACGTCTATTCAAATCAAACTATACTATTACATTATTATAAAATATTAATACCATACACTTTTATTTAAAACTTATACTATTTATTTATGATAATGTTTAAAAAATATTAATACTATACACTTTTATTAATATTAATACTATACACTTTTGTTTTTATGTTTATATAATGGAAAATGTGAGAATCGTTATCATTTTCTTTTGTGATTGAAAAGACAATTGATCTATTTTCTCACAAAATTTTGTTTTTATTTGTTAAGTGAAGTGTATCCATATTAACATAATAACTGTATGTAATGTTTCCACACTATGTTTATTATTTTGATAGTAATATACACTTCTATTTGGAATTTTCCTTAAAATCTTGGGTCAGTTTTTAGAATATTTTATGATAGCTAAGCAAAGTTGCTTTATGCAAAATTGTGATAATATTTTATGTTAGCTATGCAATGTTACTTTATGCAAAATGTGAGAAAATTAAATACATTGGATTTTCAGTTGTGATTACACGTTAAATTTGAAAATTGAAATTGAGATTGAATTGCAATGTTAAATTGTAATTGAATTCTAATGTGTAGACTGTAATGTAATTGCAATTTAAAATTAAAATTGTAATGATGTTGACGATGATGACGTTGATAATGATGATGGTAATGGCGATGATGACTGTAATGATGTTGATGATGATGAAGATGAAGACGACGATGACGATGATGATGATGACCATGATGATGAAGATGACGATGATGATGATGGCGATGGCAATGATGATCATGATGATGAAGATGACAATGATGATGACGACGGCGATGATGATGATGATGATGAGGGTCATGATGGTGAAGACGACGACGATGAGGGTCATGATGATGAAGACAATGATGAATATGAAGACGACGACGACGATGATGATGAAGACAATGATGATCATGATGATGAAGATGATGATGATCATGATGATGAAGATGATGATGAAGACGATTATGATCAACATGCTGAAGATGATGGTGATGATGGTTATGATGATGATGATGATGATGATGATGATGATGATGATGATGACGATGATTATCACGGTGATGAAGACGATGGTGATCAACACGATGATGATGATGATGAAGATGATGGTGATAATGGTGATCATCATCATTTCCATCACCATCATCACCGTCATCATCAGCATTACCATCATGATGATGATGAAGAAGACGACGATGATAATGATCATGATGATGAAAATGATGATGATGATGATGATGATGATGATGATGATGATGATGATGAGGATCATGATGATGAAGACGATGATGATGAACATGATGAAGATGATGGTGATTGTAAAGATTGAAAATTGTTCCTAGTCTTTGTCTGTTGTTTTTCAAAGGTTTATTCCTTATTTACTTTTCATTTTGAGTTTGTTTTAAGTTTTAATAATTTTAAAATACATTTTGTTTGTTTTATAGGTTATACTTCGTTTTAATTTATTTCTTTTATTTCTTAAGTTTTCTTTTGGCTTATTATGTATTATATATCATTCAAAGTCCAAAAATGATTTTTAAATTAAAGTTTATTCTAAGGTATATATTGAAGGCCTAACCCTTGTTTTGATCTCTTTGTTAAAAAATGTCATAAGGAGATTCCCATAGCATAGAGTTCAGGATCTATACAATAAGGCACTGCAAGAATCCCGAATCATTTGGAAGAGTGGTGGATTAAGGGTATATCATGGCCGTTGCAATCAAAGATAATGGGAAGTATTCAGACACCTGTTGAATACATTATGACACCTGTACAGAACCCAATTTCATAGATCATGACAAATGTATGAAGTTGAATGAATCATTGTGAAAATCGTGGTTTTGAATATTACGATTTTTAGTTTTGGTTATGAGTCTTACTCTTGCAGACACGAAGGTTGAAAATATTTAAAGTTCCTAAAATAAGTAGACAAAGCCAAATTACAGTGAAATGTGGCTAAGAAGGCTTTAAGAAGAAAAAGAGGTGCATACTACATGCTCTGTTTTTCTTGTTTTAGTCATTGTAATTGAGCACGAATTACGAGGCAATGGAGACAAATTTCAGAAATCCAAAAGAGGTTTTTGTTCATCATGGATTCATTCATAAAAAAATATCTCAGTTTTTCCACAGCTATCATCCCTTGAGATATTCAAATTCATCTTTGTGACCTATTTTTCAGGGTTTGAATTATTTAATAGTTTCCTTTTTTAGTCACAAATTTCCAGTACGTATTCTGATCAATTTAAGGGGAATTTTAAAACCCAAGAGAGGTTTTTATTCTTCATGGACTCATTTAAAAATACCTCTCTCATTTTTCATATAGATATCATGGATCGAGAGATATGGAGGCATTTTTGAGACCCATTTTTCAGAAAATTCGTCAAATTTCCCAGAGTCCGATTTGCTATTTTTGGGTTAATTGTCTATAAATATTTTGAGTTAGCATGTAACTAATTGATGTAGCTACTTCAAATCTTGACCTAGAATGTAGTTATGGAACTACTCTACCTTTGTGATGATAAAAGGAATACAAACATACAGTTTAGGGGTTGGATTTTTATTGCAAGAAGGGCTTTTAGAGCTGGAGTTTTTTGAGGATGTATGTTCAGACTGTTACAAGATAAATCTCATGTAAGTGATTTGAATACTGAGATCAATATATATATATATACATATAAGCCATTTTTATCTTATATATTGTTTTTGTTTATGGCCTGGTTGACCACACAATTTATGACTTCATTTCTTGTTTAATGGTTTTATTCATGCAAATGCGCATGTGTTGTAGACATAAACAGTATTGTGTTTATATATTTATGGTTTATATTCATTCTTTATGCCTATTATCTCAGTCCTTCATGCCTTTTCATGATTTAGTGTTTTTATTGGTCTGTTGATGATTTACCTTCTTGCGGATGGATTTTCAAACCAAAAATTTATAGAAAACCAATTACATTTTGATTTTTGTTTTGAGATTGTTCTAGCTTGTTCTTGTTGTAGTCTAGGAACAATTTCTAGCACAAAAATCTTTGGCGCCGCTACCGGGGACGTAACTGAAGTATATCTTCCCTAGGATATCATTATTCATCTGATTTTGAGAGGTGAACAAAGTCAGAAAATATTTTAGACTACATTTTCACCAAGCAGTGGTTCACAGTGGCTACTAGAAATATTGGAGCAAGAGAGAAGCCTACTCCACCTTTACATTTGTGGGTCACAGATCCAGAACAGATTTTGAAAGAAGCTAGGCAAATTCGGAAATCTTTGGCAACTCTGCGGAAGAAATATCTGCTGGCCACTCCACTGATTCAAGATGTCAATGAGCATGGAAGCCATTGTGGTTGCGAGGTATGATTTCTGTGATTTCTCAAATATTGCTGGTTTTCCACATCCAGTGCTTTCTATAATTGAGTGGGGTGACTATCTTCCTAGATTCAGAGGAAACAAGTATGAGCATCCTCGTGAGCATTTATTAAATTTTCATAAATGCATGCTTGAACATGATTTTGTTCACGAGGATGTCTTAATCAAGATGTTCAGATTTTCTTTAGAAAAACATGCTCATGAATGGTGTCAATCCCTTCCTGCTGCTAGCATTCATTCTTTGCAGGAGTTTCATACTGTTTTTTATCATCATTATCAAATATTTTATCCGCTAGATATTCTATTTGAAAAATGTTGTGAGGAATATGAATTGCATGATGAGATTGAAGATATAGAAAGAGAAGAATTGATCCGTCACAATCTTCATCAGTTCTCTAATGATCTTCAAGATGATAGGTTTTCCCATAAATATGAACTAGAAGTGGATAATGAAGAAGCTGAAGGTTCTTCTATTATCATTAATTTTGATTATTATAAACTTGAAGATTTGGTTTCTTTAGATACAAAACACAATGATTAGTTGTCTTCTGGTCAAATGCTAATGGAAATTAGTAAGGGAAATCCCCAGCTTTCAGATTTGCAGACAAAAGGAAATTGCACCAATCATGAAGAACTGGATTTGCAGAGATCATCTATTTCCAAGGAGGAACAACAAGAGGTATTTCTTTCTCTTTATGTACCCGTTACTTCAAATCTAGATAAAAAATATGATAATTATGAGGAAGATCATGCTAATGTTTTTTCAAATCAGCCTTTCTATGATGAATGTGAATCTAACCCAGGCATTAAGGGAAATGATCAGAGGTTATCAGATTTGTCCACTATATTTTCTCCTGCATCAAAGGTCGAGAAGTAGTTTGAAGAGCCCTTGGTTTCCATTCTTGAGCCAAAGTTTGAAAGGAACAATAATGGAGAGGAAGAGAATGCTTCACTTTATGATGAATATGATGAAGACATTGAAGTTTTAGATCGGAAGTTTCATGATCGGCAGAAACCAATTGTAGGTGAATTATATTCCAATCTTTTTATTGAACAAGAAAAAGTTCTGGATTGCTTTGACTCTCAAATTGATAGCATCCAGACTGTAGATACTTTGAATATAATATTAGATGTCTCTAATATCCATGGCTATGATAACTTTGCTGCTCAAAACCATTATGAAAATATGCCAATTTTTTATGGATATAAAGAAATACTACAACCGTTCTTTCAATCCTCTTTAGTTAAGCAGCATTCTTAAAAAATTAGTCAGCTTGAGTTAGTGGAAGATATAAAATAGGATAACCTCAACAGATTCAAAGAATTTATATATTGTTCTCCTATTGCATTATCTCATGGAGTATTGAGAATTGAGGACACCCATTTGTAGTCCATTCTTTTTGAACATCATGAAGGAATAATTTTGCATGAGTTTCATGATCTCGTGGCTTCTTGGACAGAGTTGTATTTTTCAAAGGTTTCTAATGCTCCAGCTTTTGGCATGCTTCCTATTTCCAGCCGTAAGTATCAACTGCCTATAGACTCTTTATTGCATTTATCACATCTTTTGTGGGTCTTATCAAACAATAACATGCATGGAATTATGATTCTCAGTCAAATGGTTTCTTGGCTTCACTAGAAGTATGATTTCACTTGATTGGGTTGTTTCCTCCGATTAGAAGTAGGAATAAATAGCAGAATAAGCTCACCATACAAGCATGTAGATTCTTTTCAGTATGCTGGATTGTAGCAGTATTTTTTCATTTCAGAGGTATGTGTTCAGAGTTTGAGAAAGTTGCAACGATTTGGTAAATGAATCCAATTTCCCATGGAAGTTTTGCAGAATAACAAGGAATTTTCAGTTAAGATGGAAGAAGGCACTGGTCTACATGTTCTTGAAACCTCACAAGGAGGATTTCATCCCTCAGTAGGATCTAGATGTTAAGACTGAAAATTGTTCCTAGTCTTTGTCTGTTGTTTTTCAAAGGTTTATTCCTTATTTACTTTTAATTTTGAGTTTGTTTTAAGTTTTAATAATTTTAAAATACATTTTGTTTGTTTTATAGGTTATAGTTCATTTTAATTTATTTCTTAATTTTTATTTTGGCTTATTATGTATTATATATCGTTCAAAGTCCGAAAATGCTTTTTAAATTAAAGTTTATTATAAGGTATATATTCAAGGCCTAACCCTTGTTTTGAGCTCTTTGTTAAAAAATGTCATAAGGATATACCTGTAGCGCAGAGTTCAGGATCTATACAATAAGGGCTGCGAGAATCTTGAATCATTTGGAAGAGTGGTGGATTAAGGGTATATCGTGGCCGTTACAATCAAAGATAATGAGAAGTATTCAGACACATGTTGAATACATTATGACACTTGTACATAACCCAGTTTCATAGATCATGACAAATGTATGAAGTTGAATGAATCATTGTGAAAATCATGGTTTTGAATATTACGATTTTTAGTTTTGGTTATGAGTCTTACTCTTGCAGACACGAAGGTTGAAAATATTTAAAGTTCCTAAAAGAAGTACACAAAGCCAAATTACAGTGAAATGTGGCTAAGAAGGCTTTAAGAAGAAAAAGAGGTGCATAGTTATGCTTTGTTTTTCTTGTTTTAGTCATTGTAATTGATCACGGATTATGAGGCAATGGAGATGAATTTCAGAAATCCCAAAGATTTTTTTTTCATCATGGATTCATTCATAAAAACCTATCTCAGTTTTTCAACAGCTTTCATCGTTTGAGAGATTCGAATTCATCTTTGTGGTCTATTTTTCAGGATTTGAATTATTTAATAGTTTCCTGTTTTAGTCACAACTTTCCAGCACGTATTCCAATCAATTGAAGGGGAAGTTTTAAAAAACAAGAGTGTTTTTTATTATTCATGGAATCATTTAAAAACACCTCTCTTAGTTTTCATACTACTATCATGGATCAAGATATATGGAGGTGCTTGTGAGACCCATTTTTCAGAAAATTCGTCAAATTTCCAAGAGTTTGATTTGCTATTTTGGGGTTATTTGTCTTTAAATATTTTGAGTTAGCATGTAACTAATTGATGTAACTTCTTCAAAGCTTGACCTAGAAGTTATTTATGGAACTAATCTACCTTTTTGATGATAAAAGGAAGACAAACATACAGTTTAGGGGTTGGACTTTTATTGCAAGAAGGGCTTTCAGAGCTGGAGTTTTTTTAGGATGTATGTTCAGACTGTTACAAGATAACTCTCATGTAAGTGATTTGAAGACTGAGATCAATCTATATATACATATAAGCCATTTTTGTCTTATATATTGTTTTTTTTATGGCCTGGTTGACCACACAATTTATGACTTCATTTCTTGTTTAATGGTTTTATTCATGCAAATGCTCATGTGTTGTGGATAGAAATAGTACTGTGTTTATATATTTGTGGTTTATATTCATAATTTATGCCTATTATCCAGTCCTTCATTCCTTTTCATGATTTAGTGTGTGTATTAGTTTGCTGATTATTTACCTTCTTGTGGATAGATTTTCAAACCAAAAAATTACAGAAAACCAATTACATTTTGCTTTTTGTTTTGAGATTGTTCTAGCTTGTTCCTATTGTAGTCTAGGAACAATTTATAGCACAAATAGTGATGATGGTGATGATGGTTATGATGAGGATGATGATGATGATGATGATGATCATGACGATGATTATCATGATGATGAAGACGATGCTGATCAACATGATGACAATGATGAATATGTTGATCATCATCATTTCCATCATCATCATCATCATCATCACCGTCATCATCGCCATTACCATCATGATGATGCCGATGATGATGATGATGATGATGATGATGATGATGATGAGGGTCATGATGATGAAGATGATGATGATGAAGACGAAGATGATGACGATGATGATCATGATGATCATGATGATTATATTCATCCTGGTGATGATGGAAATGATGATGATGATGATGGTGATGATGGTGAATTCGATGACGATGAAGATGATGACAACGATGATGATGATGGAAATTATGATGATGAGGATCATCATGATGAAGAAGATGATGATCAACATGATGAAGATGATGGTGATGATGGTGATGATGGTTATGATGATGATGATGATGATGGTGATTATGATGATGAAGATGATGAAGATGATGATGATGATGATCATCATCATCATCATTGTCATCATCATCATCATCATCTTCCTTCTCACCATCATCATCACCGTCATCATTTCCATTACCATCATCATCATCATCATGACGACGACGACGATAATGATGATGATGATCGTCATCCTAATGATGATGGAAATGATGATAATGATGGTGATGATGATGATGAGGGTCATGATGATGATGATGATGAAGACATTGATGATCAACATGATGATGATGATGGTGATGATGGTGATGATGGTTATGATGATGATGACGATCATGATGATGAATACAATGATGATGATGATGATGATGATCGTCATCACTATATTCTTCATCGTCATCATCGTCATCTTCCAACTCATCATAATCCTCATCGTCATCATCATCACCGTCATCATCATGATCATGATCAACATAACCATCTTCATCATCATCATATTCATCATCATCATCATCATCATCATCTTCATCATTGTCATCTTCATCATCATCATCTTCATCGTCATCATCGTCACTATCATCCTGATCATCAACATATCCATTTTCGTTGTCATCATCATGATCATCATCGTCATCTACATAATCATCATCTTCATCGTCATCATGATCATCATCACCATCATCATCATCAACTTCACCATCTTCATCATCATCATCTTCATCTTCATCAGCATAATCGTCGTCGTCATTGTCATGATCGTCATCATCATCATCTTCATCATCATTGTCATATCTCCCTCATAATAGAAGTCTCAACATGTGGTAACAAGATAACAACAACATAAAGCTAAGTACATGGCACATTAGATGGGTAAGTACATGGCACATTAAGTAAGTACATGGCACATTAGATGGGTAAGTACACACATTAAATGATTGATAACAACATAAAGTTTAAACAAGACATTTGTTTTAAATAAGGCATTCAATCATTGAGATTGGTTTTATGGCCATTGTCAATGTAATAAAACACATTTACCATTATCGACACCAACATCACGATTTTATGACCTCTCGCACATGCAGAAATTGCCATTACAATGTTTTTTCCATCCTTTGGCCCTCCGACGAGTAAGAAAACAGAGGGACATTGCTGCAACTTTCTCTACAGCATTTTGTCCATCCTCTGGCCCTCCAACGAGTAAGAAAAAAGAGGGAGATTGCTGCAAATTTATCTACATCATTTTGTCCATCCTTTGGCCCTCCGACGAGTAAGAAAATAGAGGGTGATAAATGCAACTTTGTCTAAAGCATTTTTTCCATCCTTCAGCCCTCCGATGAGTAAGAAAATAGAGGGAGATAACTATCAATTTGGAGAGATCCATTACGCTGACTATGAAGAGCCAACGACCGGTAAGTCAGTTAACAACCTTTCATTCACTTCCCTGTATTGTTTCATTCAAAGGGCACAATAATTAGGGGTTTAATTGAGCCTTCGCCTGGTATAGAGGATGGTTTCCAGCTTGTTATTAGCATTCCAATTAAGTTGTAGGTGTTTTCTTAAGTGTTGGTTGATGATTATTGGAGCTAGGCCATGACTATTTGAAGGTTGCTAGATATGGCTTGTGACTGTTTCAAGGCTGCTAGGGCTGGGTTGTGACAGTTTGAACCTGCCTATGTTGGGTCGTAACTCTTGTTGACTTTCTAGTGTTTGGTTGTGAATGTTATGATCCTGTTAAGGTTGAGCTGTGACCATAATAGAAACCAAAATCATTAAAAATATATTGTGGATTTATGGTAATGCTCCCTTGGTGAATACGAAGCATTTATCCACCATCAAACTGCCTTGTCCCTCCAATATTGG
The DNA here is from genome assembly GCA_001517045.1 of Pseudotsuga menziesii. Classification (NCBI taxonomy): domain Eukaryota; kingdom Viridiplantae; phylum Streptophyta; class Pinopsida; order Pinales; family Pinaceae; genus Pseudotsuga; species Pseudotsuga menziesii. Next base: position 537,619 of record LPNX010972954.1, read on the forward strand.
GTGATTTTCTATTATAAAGCATTAGGATCTTTAAATCAACTGATGCCGCTTACCTTTACTGATTGACCTATTGGCCTGGTCACCTTACCATCCTACTTGGCTCTTAATTACTTATTTTTAGGAGTGAAAACCCCAGCGTATTCACATGAAGGTCCCTCCCTATCAAAACTGGACGAATCCAAATAATAAAAATAGGATTCATGGAGAGAAATTTATTTATCGTTCCCTTATTGGTGGGTGGGACTAGCGAGGCTTGCTTTTCCCACTAGGGATGAGGATTTAGAGATCTAAAGGGGGTAAATATATCTCCTTGGGAGACCTATCTTTATGATTCACCTAAGAAAGGAAAGAAGGGCACAAAGTTATTATAAATTAGAAGTAACAAGACATAACCTTTGAATATGGGATGAATCTAAGGGTTGAAATACATTTTTGGGCATGAGCAGGCATGGTAAGAGAACTCAATTCTCATTTACAAACTATTTGGAGGGGTTTTGAGTGCATTGTGTGCCCCAGAATAACAATATACAAATTTGATATGGCCTTTTGCATTAGGGAAGGTTCCAAAAGTATAAACAATAGTCAAAAAAGCCTTAAAAAATCCAGGTTTGTTGTGTATTAGGGATTCATGTGTATGAAACGAAAGCCATACACTTTGACTATGTATGCATGCTTGCTGTGTATGCTAGCAAGAATACACAATCAATAAAATTTGTTGTGTATGCTTGCTAGCATACACAATTTCCACTTGGGGCTTGATAGTGATAAAATCAAATGAGCATGCAATTTCCTGTGTGTCATTCATGCTTAGTGTAATGCTCCACTTGGGGCTTTGTTATTGACTTATTCCATGCAAGTTATTGAGTGTCTTTGTAAGGTATCACTCTTAGAGAGAACATTGTAGTGATTATTAGTTAGTGTTATGCTAGCTATGTGAAGGATCTTGAAATAATGAGTATTTGTTATTATAACAATGTTCATTCTCAAGGAATGCATGCACTAGGGTTCCTTGGTTTGTGAGATGCAAGTGAAGAGTGTGTGAAGCTTGTGTGATGTGAGTTATTGGGATTGGATAGTGGTGTGATCCTTAGATATTGATGTCGATCTCCTTGAAGAGGATTTTGTAGCTTGGTCGGATGTCTTGATAGGGCTTGCTATTATTAGTTAGGGGTTGCACTAATTGTGGATGCCCTAGATAGGGTTTGGGTTTCATTGAGAGTCCTTTATTATGAAGAATTGGACTTGTTGTACCATATTGGTATTAGATGAGGTATTTAGCATGACTTATATGAGACTGCAGATTTGAAAGGCGTTATTATATATCTAATGTTATTGAATCCAGTTTCATGTATGCATACCATACATGTACTATTGAAGGGTTTTTGTATTGATTTAGCATGAATTAGATGAGACTGCAGATTTCAAAGGTGTTATTATATATCCAATGTTATTAAATGGAATTTCATGTATGCATACCATAGATTTACTAATAAAGGGTTTTTGTATTGATTTACTGTTGAAGTATGTCTCCGTTGTGCATTTATTTGAAATTTCCTACCATACTGGTGGGAGAATTTAATGAAGTATTTTCAAGTGGTTACTAAATATTTTATTTTGGCCTTAACACTTAAATTTCTATGAGATAGACCTATCATCAATCTCATTGGAGTGAGTTGAAATTTATGAATTGGTTAAAGTGCATATTTCTTGGTGAATTTTTCCTTGTTCACAAAATTCCTACATTTATTAATTGACCCATAAAGGGATTTATAAGTGCACAATGTAACCCAATTCTTTTGAGGCTTTCACATTTTATCTCCCCTTCCTCTTGGGTTCCCACCACCAATTTCGCTGCAACATCCACTTTAGCTCTTATTTTAGATTGGCTTGAATCCTTCATGACCAATACTTGATTTTCCTGATATAAATATTGCTTAGGCTTACAACCTATCTACATCTCTATCCATTTTTGTTTCTCCCATGAATATTCTAACACTTATAATTCCAAATACCAAGGACCAATTAATGTTGACTGAATATTTTAGGATGAAGCACTGTTTAAGGGCCCTATAATGTTGAGAATCATTTGAAAACTATTTATAAACATTATTGCAATCAATAGGAATAAACTTAGCACTTAATTATAACAATTATTTTTAGTTAACTTAAGAAACAATATTTCTCTTAGATAGAAGTCATCTCTCAATTAGAAAAACTAGTGCTCAATATAACAATGTCATTCCTAAAGCATTAAGCCAAGCACCACTAGGAAAACCCATCAAAACATGAGAAATTGATCTTTGGAATGCCATTGCCACCTAATTATTCCAACTTATAAATAAAATGATCTCTTTCATGTTATCACATCCCAACCCACATTTTCTTTTGAGAATGTTTTTATTCTCTAGTGTGGTAATGATTTTCAACATGTTCTTATCACCTTCAAATTTATGAATCCATACCATGATTAATAAGAGTTTTATGGTATTTATTCATCAAACCCTTTTTTATATGTAACACAATATTTATCCCTAAAGTGTTGAGTCCCCCCTACATACTAACTCGCCCCTCTTAAAATCCTCAAAAGAGAATTTCCCTCCCTCAAGAACCAATGCCTCCTTGGATAGACAATCTCATGCAACATAGCAATACAAATTTGGAAATTTGGGTACTGGCTCAATGCTAGGTCAATAGATGTGTCAAGATACACTATTGGATGAAATGGGTTTACGAGTTCAATTGGTTTAGTCTTAGATGGTGTACCATATTGACGTGATCGAGCAACTAATTTGATGTCACATGAATCAATATTGAGTATGTGGTAAGTTCATTTTCGAAACTGGGAAGGAATGGAAGGTGGTGTGGAAGAATGGGTTTCCAGTGTGACCATGTTTCCTTATGAATCCCTTGATCAAGGGATTATATTATGAGGGGTATGACCCAGTGGAGCAAGAAAACCCTAGAGCAGTCTCAAGCAGTGGAGCAATTAAACCATATTTTATGCAACACTTCAAGTGGTTGTAGGGAGAAACAAAATTGCAATCCAATGCTAGATAACATTTAGGATCATTCTCTACAAAAAAAAAGAGTGTAGGGTTAATGGCCTTACCGAAGAAAATGGGCCCTTTACCCACACACTTGCCCATAACAACTAAGATATTGAGGTTTTATAATTTTGATATTCTTTTTAGATCTACAATGTTGCAAATCATTTTCAAGTCACATGTTAGACAATACTTAGACTGTTGCACATGAAATGATGCCTAAAGGATGCCCAGAATTGAAAATAAGACTTCCTATAAACAATAACATGATCATATTTTCCAATGGACACCAATAAATTTCACAATGAACATAGCATAATTGCTTCTCAGCTCACAAAATTAGCCCATAATTGGATTTCTGCTCATTCTTTGCTGCTAAAACATGCCCAGAACTACTGTTCAATTGCATAAGTTAGCCCAAAATATGGATAGGAGGTTGCTTTCTACTGCTAGATATGCCCATAACCGCTGGTATTACTGATTGAGGTCTGTAATGCATGTAGAGGCTAGAACTGCTCCCAAAATGTTGTTTGGAGGCTCAGAATAGTTCATATAATGTCCAGGTTTGGGATTTATGGCTGTTTTCATGCCCATATCTGTTACTCTCATGCTTTCTTTTCCCACAATCAGCCCATAATTATAAATGAATGTTGTTTTAGGGCTGCTTGAGTCCACAAACAGACCTAGAATTTCCCATAGTGCTGTAAAAACGATATAGACATGTCTAAAAAGTAATATTTGTCATAGGACAAATATTTCTAATCCATTTACCAATTACAAGCAATATTTGTCACAGGAAAAAGATTTCTAGAATTCCTTTGCTTGCAATTGGTAATAACCCCATTAATTTGGGATCTCTTAGAATACTAGGCAATATTGGGAAAAAATATACTACAGAAGATGGATGAGAAAATGGCTCAAATGAAGACTAGACTAAAGGAAGATAAAAAATGTTAAAATAACTATAACAATACAAAAGGGGACGTACTCCCCTATAGTTGATTTATTGGTGTCTCAAGCCCATCTTGATGAAGAAATGGTTTCCTAGAAGATCAAGTTTAAACTCTTCCTAGATTAACCAGTTTAAAAAAAAAAGAACTATAAAGATAACCAGAGGGTTTTTTTCTTCTTCTCATAGAGATGAATATTTTATTTTGGAAATGTACATGACCTATATGATTAGTGGGGATGAGTAATGAATCCACATGTCTCCATATAATTTTATATATGGAAGGCCTTACATAACCCCTCTAAGTTGGAATCACTTAAAATACCAAGCAATTTTGGGACTTAAGATACTACAAGAGATGGAAGAGAAAATGGCTAAGACAATTATTGTTTATAGAACTATGAGAATACAAAAGGGGACTAATTTCCCTATAGCGTATTTAATGGTATCTGCAACCCATCTTGAAGAAGAAATGGTTTCCTAGAATATCAAGTTGTAATTATGCCTAGATAACCATATTTAGGAAATAAAATTATAAAGATAACCATAAGGTTTTCTAGTTCTTCTCATAGAGATGAATATTTCAATTTGGAAATGTCTATGTCCTGTATGCTTGGAGGGGAGGTGTGATGAAACTAGTAAATACTTTTTTTTTGTTGTTTCAAAAGGCTTAGATTTATAAGTCAATATAATGTACAAAGAGTAATACTTTACATCATTGGATTTCCTCTTACCACCACAATGAGGAAGGAAACCATATCCAACTGGGCTGTAATAGTAGAGGACACAATGTACTCTCCTAGAAAGGAACTTAGCATAAATTTGAGCTTCCTAGTATTCCAAAAAACTTTGGAAATCCATTCAATTGAAACCCTTTTTAGGATCCTAAAAGTTTCTTTATATCTCTTTTTCCATGAATAGGATAGAGTAGTGATCCAGAGGACATGCCAAATGGACACCAATAAATTTCACCCATAACATTGTTAGATTTTATCATTCAAGCTACAATTATATTAGGATCTTCAAACTGAGAGAAAAACAAGCACATCAATCAAACACAAGAGACAATGAACACAATGATTTTCCTTGCGGAAACCATAAATGGAGAAAACCACACAAATTCCTCAGAGATAGAATCAACACCAAAAGTAAAACCCCAAAATAGTAAGATGATCTCCCGACAACAGTAGCCTCTTTCTTTCTATCCCCAGCAACTTCTTCTCCCTCAGCTATGTGCTACAACTGAGTGTGTGTGAGTGTGTGTTAAATAGAGATTCTCACTCTCTATTTATACTATTTCCCGACTTGATAATAACTCACTAAGGCCGACTTCTCTAGGAGAGTCTAATAACCCTAGGGCCCCGCAACTACGGGGACTTTAACCCTTGAACAATAGGAGGGTTACCCAAAATGACTTGACATGGCTTGTTTACATTATTGAATCTCCCAATAGGAACATCAAGAAATGACGTGACTCAAATACATTACAGACACTTCTCGGAATAAACATAGGGGTACAAGACATAAGATATACATGCAAATACATTCTGAAGTTACAAATACATCAACACTCCCTCTTAACTAGGAAGGCATTCTATCAACACAATTTATCTTCATGGGTATTCTTCTCTGTATCATCTGGATCATCAATGAGTTCTCATCATATTCATCTTCAAGTCATGTTCATCTTCAAGCCATATTCATCTTCAAGTCATATTCATCTTCAAGTTATCTTCATCTTCAAGTCATCTTCATCTTGATCTGGATCATCACTACTGGATCATCATCACTGGATCTGGATCATCACTGGGTCATCATCATGGGTGCTATTTCTTGATTCTTCTCATAACAGGAAGTTATACAGAGCCATCCCTTTTTCATGCTAGATGTACATCTATAGAGCCAGTCCTTTTTCATGCTGGATGTATCATCACAGAGCTAGTCCTTTTTCATACTAGATGTGGCATCTACACAGAGCCAGTCCTTTTTCATACTGGATGTGTCATCACAGAGCTAGTCCTTTTTCATACTAGATGTGGGATCTACATAGAGCCAGTCCTTTTTCATACTGGATGTGTCATCTTAGAGCTAGTCCTTTTCCATACTAGATGTGGGATCTACACATAGCCAACCCTTTTTCATACTAGATGTGTCATCATAGAGCTAGTCCTTTTTCATACTAGATGTGGGATCTACACAGATCTAGTCCTTTTTCATACTAGATGTGTCTTCACAGAGCCAGCCCTTTTTCATGCTGGATGTGGGATCTACACATACATCTGAAAATGGAAGGAACCAATCCTCTCACCATGTCACAGCCCTTACATCTGACCACGGAAGGAACCAATCCTCTCACCATGTCAGAAGGGCATAACACTTACATCTGACCATGGAAGGAACCAATCCTCTCACCATGTCAGAAAGGCACATTGCAGACTCATCAATTCCTCTTGGAAGGAACCTCGATCTGGATAACACCAAGCTTCTCCCTGAAGTATTCAAACTTCACCCTGGCCAATGGCTTAGTCAACACATCAACTATCTATTCATCCGTTGCAACATATTGGAGCTTCACTACTCCTCTCTAAACCATATCCCTGATATAGTGATATTTGATCTCGATATGCTTCGACTTGTCATGGAACACCAGGTTCTCCAACAACTTCACACAACTCTGGTTGTCGCAATATATACAAGTAGAATCTAACTGGAGATCAAATAAATCAGACAGTAGCTTCCTCAACCATACTACCTCACAACTAGATGAACAAGCTGCGACATACTCTATTTTAGCTGTACTTAGTGGCACACAGGATTGCTTCCTACTAAACCAAGAGATCACACCTGATCCCATACTAAAGCAACACCTTGAAGTTCTCTTCCTATCGATGGCACTACCTGCTCAATTTGAATCAACATAACCCTCTAGGTTAATCTTTTGATTAGCCTTATACTTGATCCCATAATCAACTATACCCTTTAGGTACCTCATAATATGCTTTGCAGCAATCAAGTGAACATGTCTCGGATCTATCAGGAACTGGATCAAGGTGTTCACAACAAAGCAAATATCTGGTCTGGTATTCATCAGGTACATCAAGGACCCAATCATCTGATGATACATCATTGCATCAACCGACTTAGATGAAGCATCACTCAATAGCTTCAGGTTCGATGCCATAGGTGTGGTTATGGATCTATACTGCATACTTCCCTTGTCCGAGGAAGATTCCATCCACATTCTACCACACCTCTATGCCTAGAAAATAGTGCATAATACCCAAGTCCTTCATTTCGAACTCGGCAGCAAGATTTCTCTTTGTATCAATAATCAATCCATCCATACCTGTTACAAACATATCATCTACATATAGTAGGAGTATCACTGGATTGCCTTCCTCAACCTTGTAGTAAAGGTTGGAATCTGCCTTACTTTTGGTAAAGCCCAAACTAGATAGAAAGCCATTAAGCCTGTTGTACCATGTCCTAGGTGCCTGTTTCAAACTATATAGGGCTTGCTTCAATTTGCACACATGATTCTCCCTGTCATGTGTCTCAAAACTGAGTGGTTGCTCCACATACACTTCCTCTTCCACTACACCATTCAAGAAAGAAGTCTTGACATCCATCTCGTGTATATTCCATTTCATCACTGCAACCAGAGAAAGTACTGATATGATGGAAGTGTATCTGGCTACAACTGCTAAAGTTTCTTCATAATCTATTCCTTCTTTCTGGGAGAAGCCATGAGCCACAAATCTTGCTTTATATTTTCCTATGCTGCCATCTGCAGCATGCTTGATCTTGTAGATCCATTTGGAAGTCACCACAGAATTCCCCTCAGGTCTTGGGACAATATCCCAAACATCATTCTTCATGATCGATTGGTACTCTTTGATCATAGCATCCTTCCACTTTTTATTTCCTGTCGCTTCTTCATAGTTGGAAGGTTCCTTATCATTGAAATCACATAATAAGGCTACATAACTGGAACAGGACCTCGTTCTTTTCCTTTCTCTGTGTGTTTCTTCTAGAGCCCCATATCTTTCTGCACCTTGGATAGCTTCTCGTACCCAAGCAGGTTTCCTCTTGTGAGGATTCTTCTCCTGAGGTGGATCTATAGGTTCTTTAGGTTCTTCTATTTCTCGATCTTCTTCTTGATATTCTTCATTCATGGTTGTGTTATGAATTCTGGGTGCTTCTGTTTCTTCAGGTTCTTCAGTAGGTCTCTTTCTGGATTTGTTGTAAGCTAAGTCTTCATCAAATGTTACATCCCTGCTGATGTCGATCTTCTTGAATCCTAGGAAGTATATTCTCTAAGCCTTCAATCTTTTATAGTATCCCACAAATATATCCTTTCTTCCTGAAGGATCTAACTTTGTCCTCTTTTCTTTTAGAATGTGTATGTACACTGGACAGCCGAATATTCTGAGATGGCTAACTTCTGGTTTCTTGCTGGAAAAGACTTCTTCAAGTGTCTTATTCTCGAGTACTCTGTGTGGAGTACGGTTATATACATACACCACTCTTCTGGCAGCTTCTACCCATAGATGCATGGGAATATCTTGATCATGAAGCATGGCCCTTGCAGCTTCCATGATTGTTCTATTCTTCCTTTCTGCAACCCCATTCTGTTGTGGATTATATGGAGTGGTTAACTCCCTCTTAATCCCTGAATCTTTGCATAAGTCTTTAAATTCATTCGATGTGAATTCTTTGCCATTATCTGATCGAAAAATATTGATCTTCTTTTCTGTGTGGTTCTCGATCAAGGCTTTGAATTCCTTGAACTTGTTGAATACTTCATATTTGTTCTTCATAAAGTATATCCATGTCTTCCTAGAAAAATCATCAATGAAAGAAACATAGTATACATACCCGCTTAATGAACTGGATGACATCGGACCGCATACATCGGAGTGGATTATTTCCAAGATTCCTTTTTCCTTGCTCTAGCTACTTGGAAATGTCTTCTTTGTGTTCTTTCCTTTTGCACATCCTTTGTAGACACCATCATGTTTTGTCTGCATTTCTGGAAGACCTTCAATAGCTTTGCTTGCAAGTGGTAGTGCCCTGTAATGCACATGTGCAATCCTTCTATGCCAAAGTTCATTTGGTTCTACTGATTCATGAACCAAAGCTTCTTTTGTTTGGCCCTTCAATTTGTATAGACCTCCTTCTTGTTTCCCAATCACTACTGCATCATCAAAAGTCTTTCCCTTTGGCCACATAAGAACTTGGCCATCTACAAAATCAACCCTCATTCCTTCTGCATCCAATGCAGATATGGAGAGGAGGTTCTTCTTTAGCCCTGATACAAACAATACATTTTTCATCTTCATAGAATTTCCAGAGTCTAGCTTATAGGAGGATTCACCAGTACCTTTTATTGGATAATGGTAGTCATCCCCAACTTTCACCTTGTGAGGTGACTCATGTTCAAATAGTTTCACAAATGATTCTTTGAATCCTTTCATATGTTTGGAAGCACCACTGTCTATAATCCAATCATTGCTTCCATGTGAGATAGTTCCCGTGAGGGAGGAGATCAACACATATTCTTCATCACTTTCTTGTCTGATTCTCTTTGTGGAAGGTTCATCATCCTCTGTAGCATGAGCATGATGTCTTCTCTTGTTTCTCTTTTTCTTGTGAGAGTTCCCTTTGTTAGGATAGTATTTGGATATGTTTCCTTTCTCATCACATGTGTAACATCTAATAGTAGATAGATCTCTTCTAGAGTGTGAATTCTTACCTTTGGAGTGATGATGGTCCCTTCTGGTTTTCTTGGTGTGGACTGTGATAGCTTGATCTTCACTTCCCATCTTTTCTTCTAGAGCTGCTATCCGAGCTTCTTATTGAGAGAATTCTTCCCATAGTCTGTTGAACTTGAATAGCTTCTTTCTGGCACAGATCCCTTGAATGAAATAGTCCCATGCCCTAGGAAGACCATTCAAGGTGGTCATCACAATCTATGCATTCTCCATTTCTTCATCTACTGCTTCCAGTTGTTCCTTGATCTGAGAGACCCTTGTAAAGTAATACTAGATGGTCTCTGCATTCTGGATATTTACATTCTTCAGTTGGTTTCTCAAAGTCATCTTCCGGTTTATGTTCTTCCCTTCAAACAGTTTGGTTAGGGCATCAAACATATCTTTAGGTGTCTTTAGGGAGGACACCTATGGTATGAGGTGATCCTTGATTGAATCAGCAATAATCCTCTTAGCCATGACCAATTTCTTCTTGTGTAAGGTCTCAGCCTCATCTCCCTCTAGAATTGGAACCTCCTCATTGATATAGGAGTCCAACTCATTTTCTTCCAAGACTAGGGAGATCCTATACTCCTAGGCTCGGAAGTTATCATCTCCCTCAAGCTTTTCATCAAGCTTGGTATGATGAGACATCTTAACTGAGAACCTCAAATGGAAATACAAAAGATTTAGATCTTACCAGGTCAAGATGTCAGATCTAGATCTGGAGCTGAATTTGCGCAGTGCTGGTTCAGGAGCAGATTAGGGTTTGACTTTCCTGAAGTTCTGTCTAACCAAAAAAATTGATCTTGATCTCTAAAATTCGATTTTGAGGAGGATATAAATCAAGTCCTGGGCTCACTAAAAAATTCCACTTCTGTGGAAAGCCCTAATTTCCAGCAGCAGTGTCAGGTCAAAAACTGAAAATGCTTAGAATCAGATTCTTCTTCAACAAAAAGATGCGCCCTGGAGAGGAGAGTCAACCCAACTTCCTTTTGCTGAAAATATGTGGAGAGAGATCCAAAAAGTAGGAAGCCCTAGTTTTCGCAACTCCATAGTGTCTTCTTCTCAGGTTATCTCTAATACCATGTTAGATTTTATCATTCAAGCTAGCATTATATTAGGATCTTTAACTGAGAGAATAACAAGCACAACAATCAAACACAAGAGACAATGAACACAATGTTTTTCCTTGGGGAAACCATAAATGGAGAAAACCCTACAACTTCATCAGAGATAGAATCCGCACCAAAAGTAAAACCCCAAAATAGTAAGATGATCTCTCGATAGCAGTAGCCTCTTTCTTTCTAGACCCAGCAACTTATTCTCCCTCAGCTATGTGCTACAACTAAGTATGTGTGAGTGTGTGTTAAATAGAGAGGCTCACTCTCTATTTATACTAATTCCTGACTTGACAATAACTCACTAGGGCCGAATTCTCTAGGAGAGTCTAATAACCCTAGGCCCCTCGCAACTGCGGGGACTTTAACCCTTGAACAATAGGAGGGTTACCCACAATGACTTGACATGACTTGTTTACATTATTGAATCTCCCGACAGGAACATCGGGGCATGACATGACTCAAATACATTACAGACACTTCCCAGAATAAACATCGGGGTACAAGACATAAGATATACAGGAAAATACATTCTGAAATTACAAATACATCAACAAACATAGCATAATTGCTTATCAGCTCATAGAATAAGCCCAGAATTGGATTTCTGCTCATTCTTTGCTGCTAAAACACACCCAGAAGTACTATTCAATTGCATAAGTCATCCCAGAATATGGATAGGAGGCTTCTTTCTGCTACTAGACATGCCCAGAACTAATTTAGATCATTTTCATGAGTTCTTGGGATCAAACCACATGGAAGACTTTAAAATTTTCCGACACTAGTGAATCAATTTCTTCTCAACCCCCATATGGGCCTTAAAAATTAAGAAGACGTAACTATTTACCTAATCTGTGACTATGAAAAATAATTCATAGGCCTAAAAATAATACAAATGAATTGGAAAGAGAGATAGAAGAGGTCCACCCAATCACCAAACCTCTCGAGAACCCATTAGCCTCCAATCAAACAAACTCCCAATTAGTAAACATATTCTTAAAAATCAAAATGAAAATAACAACCATGAAAGGAAACTATTATAATCTTGGAAAAATACAAGACCGATCAAAACCTTGTTGGAAATTAATGGATAGTAGTCTAGAAAATATTAATAAAAAACATTGTTTCATGAGATAACATAACTCTTTAGGACTATTACCCCCTTTTTCGCATGGGTGGTCAATTGGAGTTTTGTTGAGTTAAACTGGGCTAATTCCTAGTGTTTTTTAGCATGATTTTGCTGAGCTAAACTAGGCTAGTTCTTGGCATGATTCTTGGGATATGTGTTCAGTATCTGTAAAATAAAATCTTGGCTAGTCCTATGGGCTAGATCAACATTCTAAGCACATCGCAGCCTCTTAAGCATTAGTAAATAGTATCTATGTTTGGTACTTTTTTGAATAATTCTAGGAGCCTTATTATAAGTCCTAGGTCAGTTCTGTTCGTAAAGGCCAGCAGTAGGAGGCTTGGTTTTCAATTATGGGAAAACTATGCATGTTTTCATTTGTCTCTATGCCTTCATAACAATAGTCAACAACATTTTATGGCATCTTTGATTTGAGTTTTGGGCATGGCACAGACCTGAAATATGGTCCATCCTATGGCAGAAATGCATCAATACATTGAGTTTGTCTTCTAGCACAAGGGGTGGGCAGAGGTTACAGGAATATTTCTCTGTCTGTTTTGGGCAATCTTTGACACACCATCAATGATGGACCTATAGCAGATTCTCCATTATATGGTCTCTAAGGAATCTTTAGTGTGCACAAAAACAATTATTGCTAAGAGATATTGTATTTTGATGACAAGAGCCAAGTGGAAGTGTAGAAATATGGTTACTAAGGTGACAGTGGGTAACACCATTAGGTTATAGTTGGGCTAGCTTGTTTTTAAGGGCTTAATCACACGTGCTAGATGAAGCTGTAACAAGTACTTTGTAAAACTACTTTTGGTAGAGTTCATTAATAAATCATTCATGGAGTTGATTGTGTGCCAAACTATAAGCACAACTGCTTGTGTTTTTTTTAGCTGACATAGCTCAAGGATTCAATGCAACCCCATGCTTATTATGCTCGGTGCACCCATTAGATTTCCTTCTCTTATTTGAAGAGAAGGTAGGCCTACCCATACATACAAAATTGTAGTTTATGTTGTAGGTTAGATATGCCCGACACTAACAATGGAAGTCAGGCATTTCTCCAAAACCTTGTTGGAAATTAATGGATAGTAGTCTAGAAAATATTAATAAAAAACATTGTTTCATGAGATAACATAATGATTTAGGATTGTTACCCCATTTTTTGCATGGGTGGTCAATTGGAGTTTTGCTGAGTTAAATTAGGCTAATTCCTAGTGTTTTTGAGCATGAGTTTGCTGAGCTAAAATGGGTTCGTTCTTGGCATGATTCCTGGGCTCTGTGTTCAATATCGGTAAAATAAAATCTTGGCTAGTCCTGTGGGCTAGATCAACATTCCGATCACATCACAACCTCTTAAGAATCAGTAAACAGTATCTATCTCTAGTACTTTTTTGAATAATTCTGGGAGCCTTATTAGGAGGCTCCCAGCAGTAGGAGGCTTGGTTTTCAATTGCGGGCAAACTATGCATGTTTTCATTTGTCTATCTGCCTTCATAACAACAGTCAACAACATTTTAGGGCATCTATGATTTGAGTTTTCGGCATGGCACATACCTGAAATATGGTCCATCCTATCGCATCAATACATTGAGTTTGTCTTCTAGCACAAGGGGTGGGTAGAGGTTACATGAATATTTCTTTGTCTATTTTGGGAAATAATTGACACACCATCAATGATGGACCTATAGCATATTCTCCATTATATGGTCTCTGAGGAATCTTTAGTGTGCACAACAGTGATTGTTGGTGAGAGATATTGTATTTTGATGACAAGAGCCAACTGGAAGTGTAGAAAGATGGTTATTGAGGTGACAGTGGGTAACACCCTTAGGTTATAGTTAGGCTAGCTTATTTTTAGGGGCTTAATCACACGTTTTAGCTAAATCTGTAACAAGGAATTTGTAAAACTACTTTTGGTAGAGTTCATTAATAAATCATTCATGGAGTTGATTGCATTCCAAAGTGTAAGCACAATTGCTTGTGTTTTTTTTAGCTGACATAGCTCAAGGATTAAATGAAACCCCATGCTTATTATGATCGGTGCACCCATTAGATTTCCTTCTCTTGATTTGAAGAGAAGGTAGGCCTTACCCATACATACAAAATTGTAGTTTATGTTGTAGGTTAGATATGCTTGACACTAGCAATGGAAGTCAGGCATGTCTCCACATATATATACTCAAGATTCTTGTGCAAAGTATGCTTTCCAATTGTATGAGGATAGCCATTTTCCAATTCAATACTTTAAAGGTTCAACAATAAGAGCGACATACTGTTCTGCGGCCTGCTTCAACGAAAATATTGGTAGATTCTTCCTTATTCATCCCTTCGTATACTTAGTAAAACATGGACTTAAAAGAAGGATTCGCATAAACTTTGTTGGAAATTAATGGATAGTATTCTAGACATATATATGCCAAAATGAATAGAACTGGATGGATGGAATTATGAGAGATTTATGTCCAGAGAAGGAATTGTCTCTCCTTGTGTTGCATAAGTAAGTATTGTGGTTTTCAAACACTTGATCCAACATAAAATTTCAATAGTGGTATACTTAGAAAATCCTACCCTTTCCTTTAAGTTATAGAAATTGTCCTGATAATTCTATACATCCTTATTCACCTTAGTGGTGCCATAGGCTAGCTAGGGTGTGGAATGGAGATTGTAGTATAAACGAAACAATTATTCCATGACATTTTTAGGTCTACGTTTCCTTTGTCTATCCTCTATGTTTCCTCATTTTTGGCATATTCTTGCACCTTAGATATGCAAACTTAGCACTGCATTATTCATTTTTTCCAAAACCTGCAAACCCTAATTTCCCTATTGTTTGTCTATTGTTATATCTCATATACCTCTAAACATTTGGTTGTAACCCTAAACGATGGAAGTTTTCCATTCCATTCAATTGAACCCTAAACATGAATAATTCCATTCAATTCAACCCTAAACAATGGATCCGGATGCAACTGATACAACCTCAAAACCGTAATGGCTATTGGGACCTAGAATTTGTGTGATTAGGTCGGTGTAGTATTAGAAGCTCTCAGAATGTGAACTCATCTATAGAGGTTGGAGAAAGTAATGCATTTCATCAGGTATCCGACATATATGCTATGCTACCGACATCTTAAATTCATTTATATGACTTTAGCCATGTATACAGGAAGCACAATATGAGTGTAGACCATTTATCCAAGGAAGCATTGAATATGAAGGCTAGCCTCCTCTCCTTCTCGTAAATTTTAGAAGGAGAAATAATTGAGGAAGGCATGGTACAGTTAATTTAAGAGCCTTTTGATTTGTGTGGCATAGTCTTTTTTGGTTCTTTCTACTATAGGATACGTCAACATATTTCTTGTTTTAGCTGGGGATATAGATTTTGTTTTCATCCCCTCAAGGGTGTGTTTTATCCACCCTCGATGCCTCCTTGGATAAGCTATTTGATATCCTTATGTTCTCCGTGTGGTATTGCTACTTCAGTCATCTTGGGATTGTGGGTTTCGTCCCTCCCCTTGATATATTTTTTGATACTTATGATCTCCACTCGTCAATGGACTGACTTATTGCTAGGACTATGTAAAAGTTACCTTTTATTCACTACCGAATATCAAGGAACACCTCTTTTTTTTTTTCTGAAAAAAAAGATACCGAATATTTGCAAATGATTTTATCACATATATTGAGATCCATAAACTGGGTCTTTTATATTTTTGGGTGAGGAAACAAACTAAATTAAAATAGGTACACCTAAGAATATTGTAAAAAACATAGTTTGTATTTTAAGATTAATTGGCTAAAGCATTTAATATGGAATGAATTGATATCTATATCATGTTAAAGGACCATGTGATGAATTTTTATACTAGGGAATTATTAATATTATTCAGGATAATGATATCACCATTATCTCATGCTTATAAGTCTTTCCAAGTTTTTTGCTGGTATTTTGCTATTATATTGCCAATTTTTTTTCCGACCATGGTGCAGGTAGAACCAAACAGGTATTTTTCAGACCTGTCTTCCTCCAGTGAAGGGAGTTTGGGAAGGCTAAAGGAAAGTGAGACCTCCAGTCAGTCTATAAGGGATAGACCAACTAGATGTCATAAGATCAAAATAAAATTCAATAAACGCATGGAATTTTTTCTCAAAGGAGGGGGGTCATGTTCCTATGATGATGAGACAATAGGAGACATTGAGGTTCCCTTAAGGTACAAACACCTAGTGAAACAATGGGTTCCTATGGATCTTCCTCAAGTAAACACTGATTCTTGTGTGAATGAGAGGATATATAGAATCGCATCATCGTCATTACATAGATTGGGTTTGTTTTGCATGGATGGAATAAAGGTTGGATACGGTAGTGTTGGCAGTCAGTAACAACCCTCTCATTTTTTCTATTATGCTGAAAAAAAATTATCAGTTCTCTTCTATGATTTATTTTAAATGATTATTTAAGAGTTCCTTCAGAATCTTTGATTATGAAGGTACTCTCAATTTCAGAAGAGATAAGAATCGTATTAGAAATTTATGAAGTACTTTCATAAATTTGATAAATTAGCAGCTGTAAATCTTGTAAATTTTATATATAATCAATTTTTGTCATTATTATTAATTAATTTGATTATATATTGATTCATGAGATTTAAGATATAGCTTGCTAATTTATTCTTAGGATTAAAATGAGAATACATTTTGAACATCCTACAGATTTGGTTTAAATAAGATATTTATTATTATAAGTTTTTGTAATTTTTATAATTAGGGTTGATTTATTAATTGGAATATTTTATATTAACCCTAAGTTTATATTTTACATATAACTTGATCTTTTAATATCTTGTCGTTATTATAGTGTATATCTATCTCACGAAATAGTTAGAGTTTATATATATATATATATATATATATATATATATATAATTTCAAAATCTTCATTGTAATATAGTCATAATAATTGAATTTTGATTTAGTGTTAAGTTTTTATAAGCTTTTCATTCGATCATATTTTGCATTTAAGTCATGGGTATTAGAATTTCATGAATCAATCACATATATATATCTATGGTTTTGAATGGTTTGATCATTATCTAAAGTTGATTTTAGTACTTAGTTGTAATTACAAAACCCTAGGAGACATTATGAATTATAATGATGACTTCACATTATCTGATTCATGAGTACGGTTGCCCTCCATAAGTAAGCCTTATTTATTATCAATTGACAGTCGAGTTTATGGTTCAAGGCATGAATGATCGAATTGATAACGTATGATTATAGGGGTTTCAATGATAATAATATTTTTTGATCACTATGTAAAAGATAGAGATCACATTGATAATTGATTTTGGTTTTATTCTTTTGACACCTATCAATTTAACTGACATTTGTTGGTTTAATGATGAAATCGTGTCATTAGAATTCAATTTCATAAATGACTGATAGCTATTTCCACTTCTGGCGCCTGTATGGAGCTATCATTCCAGACTGTGTATTATCAATGCTTCGGTTATCGATCCCTGAATTGAATTACTTTGGATATGGAAGTTCAATTAGAATTTGAAGTATTAACATAATGTTTTCTGAAGGATTTGGTTAGTTATGATTAGTTTATTCATTACTCATAGCACCAAAACGCTGGCATTTGTTCTCATTATTTCGAGATTTAGTTACCATCGCTAAATTTGGGGGTTCTCATTCCTGTCATGTATGAATCAATTTGAGATTTGACATTTAACATGATGCTTTTCACTTGGATACCTATTCCTTCGATTTTCACAACCACATTCCTTTCAAACCAAAACTAGAGTTGCAGTGAGGAGACAATGGCTCCTCTCATCTGATTCGAGATTTCAGGGCCTGAGCTGGTGGAAGCTGATGAGAAAGTCATTGTATTGTTCGAAAAAATAGGAATGGGTTCATTTTTCAGATGTTTCTGTGGTCATAATGTAGAAGTTACCAAACAATTTTCTATGAGCTTGAGGGAGAATGTAGCTCAAATTGGGGGTTTTAAATTTATAATTGATGAGGATAAGATTGCAGAAGCAACAAAGCTTCCTCAAATTGGAGAACATTGGTTTAAATGAGGAAAGGTCAATAAGAAAAGCTGTAGGTCATTATTGTTACCCTTACTCGCCAATGTAAAGTTAAAAGTTGGGGTTTTAGTTCAATTCTTAAAACCAGAATGGCGAGCAACTTATGAAATCCTAGTCAGGTATGTCTCTTGTGATGGATGTCTCTCTCATCTTCATTATTACCATCTACGATTATTATTAGCGTTGAAGGGTTATAAGCTCAATATTCCTTTTTACTTGCTTCAAATCTTGAAGAAAATGGCACATTCAGTGCAAAGTACTATAGGCAACCCTGATAGGAGCTTGTTCCACCACGGTCTGATTAAAATTCTAATCCAGCATTAGTTATCTATTAGCTGTAGATCCTGGGATGAATTCTTGGTTGAAAATAAGCTAGGGTCAACACAGTATTGGCCAAATCCTCCTCCTAAAACTCATAGGAAGCGTAAAGCTACATTAAAATCTGAGATGGATGATATTCATAAGGATGAGCCAGGGGATAGTAAATTACAGGAAGCAAGTTCACCTGTAGATACTCGTATTAGTAATGATGGTACCAATAAGGTCGATCCCTTTGATGCTAAAACAAATATGGATCAATATTTATTTGTTAAAAGTTTCAGCACATCTGTAAAGGTGGATGGTAAATTGATGAATGATGACAAAATTGATTCCGTTACTCATGAATTCATCTCTGATGTATGCACTCCTAAAAACCCTTGTGATGATTCTACACAAAAGCTTCAAAACTTAGCACAAGTTTGTTGTGATAGGAGAAGCTTTGAGCCAAAGGGATATTTGTCTGTTCATTCACGAAGGTTCACTCGAAGCATGACTACAGCACCTTCAGTCTCCATTCCTGTAAATATTCAGCAGAATACTCAGCCAATTGTTGTTCAACTCAAGGATTATGTTTTGTCTTTGATTCCTGAGACAACGCATATGAATAAACCTATTACCATAGTGGAAAATCTTGAAAATTCATTGGCCAAAAATAGTACTGATCCAAGTAAGTGTGAAATAGCACCATCATGTATGGATGCTTGTGGATCTGGCCTTGAGCCATCATGTATGAGCATTCCATCACCAGTTCAGGATGTAAGTAATCTTGATTTTTTGTAGTCTGATGATACACTTCATGATCAGGATGAAGAAACCCTTCAACAGGTTCTTGATCGAGTTTATGAAACCAAAATCGTAGAGTTAAAAAATGAATTAAAAGAATGTCAAGCAGATGCAGCCTTAAAAGATGAAGAAAATAAAACATTCAGGGCAGAATTATTAAATTGGGTGAATAGATGGAAGAATATGAATCTGAAAAAGAACCGATACAAGGAAGCCAAGAACTCAATGATAAACACTAACCAGCACTTGATTGAGCAAGTAAATCGAAAGAAGATGATCATCATTAAACTCAAAGCAAAAATTTCTGAAGCAAGAAGAGTAATTAGTTTACAAAACAGAGCTTGATGTCATTTCTCTTTTTGTTATGCTGGTTTATTTCTCTTTTTGGCAGGTAATAAATCTTTAATGAGCACACCTGGAAAATCGTAGATTTTGCAGGCATGCTTTTAATTTGTTTGATTTTATTTCAGTTTTTGTTAAACATGGTTTTAATGAGAAATTTTATTTTCATATGTTACAGGTGTACATGGTATCGTTATGCTATAAACAATATAGGCTATTTTTGTTCAACAGTTGACATTTGTTGGTGCTTCTGGAAGGATTGGTTGCTCACGATGGCCACGATTACAAATCAGTTCGTTTGAGCAGGAGATAATACATGCTAGTCATTTAATTGACAGTTTTATCTCATAGGATAAATGTTTATGCCAGATGTCTTTTGGGAGAAATTCGATGCAGCTAAATAGGGATAGGATTCCTATTGTCTTTATTATAGCATTTGTTAGAAACTGAAATGGGTTACTAGTTTGGTTATATAAACTAGTAATTTCGATGTAAATGTGGATGGAGTATCAGAAGAAAAAACATAATTGAAATATCATTTCAGTCCTAGTTTTATCTCTTTACTTGAGTTTTACCTTCGGAGGAGTGTGGCTTAAGTTCTTAGACTGGTATCACTATTCGGTACTATTTTTGAACACTTTTTATATATATTTCAATATATCATCTTCTAGTTATACTTTGGTACAGTTATACTTTGTTATGATTGTATTCATTATCTGATATAATACTCTGTTAACATAATATTACTGTTTGAATGAGTATGTTACTATATTGAATCGATCAATATTTTTATTGAAAATTTGAATCTTAGTAATATACATATTTATGTTTATTTTGATTTCATTTGTATTTTACAATGTTTTCATTATAAATATCATCTTTTATTCAAATATTTAGTATTGATTATTGATTGTTAATTAATAAAACATTACAGAGAAGTTTAAAGTAGTTGTCTATTTTAATTTTTCTATTATTGTGAATATATAGCAGCGTGATTTAATGTTAATGATTTAAATATTTTCATTTAAATCATAATTATTTATCTTTTTGTTTACTTGAAATATTAATTAATAATTAATCTAGTATTTAAGTTGCTCTCAACTGAGATAGAATAATTAGTTAATTTTAGTCTTAATATAGTCTATTTTAAAAATTTAATTTATATTTAACAGTTGTTAAATAGGATTAGATTAATTCTGTAATATTTATAATAGTCTTTGAATTAGAATATTTGAAGCAAAATTCTCAAAAATTGAAAACTTTCATTAAGAAATCCATTTAGGATAACTTAGGTCTTAGAAAACTAATTCTAGGGTTTATTTAAATAATAATTAGATTAGGATAAATTTTTATTGAATTTTAAATTCTCCTTAAGAGAAAAATTCAGTTGGTAGCGGGACCATAACCTGTGAGGTTTTGCTATATTAAAACACACCGGGAGCTGCTCTAAGCAACTTGTGTGGGCTTAGTCTCCTTAGTTGGCCTATGTCAGAAAATAAGGCCAACAAATGGCGCTAGAAGGAGGGCTTGTTAATGATTAATGGTAGGTAGAACTAATGATAAAACTTCAACCAGTCAACAACCTCCATTACAATCAGAAGTCAGCAGATCACCGTTCATAGAAACTATTAGGAGCATCCTTGAGCGTGATCATATCACATCCCCATTTACTCCTGAACAGAGTACTCAAACTTTAGAAGAATCACGTCATATTCTCACAAGAGAATATGCTAATAAACTTGGTGTAACCCCAATAGATTATGGTCTACCTAGACAACAAAGATGTAATCCACAATTGAATATAGTTACTCAAGATTTAGTAGAAGCTGGTAGCACTCCAAGTTATTAAGTTAGAAGTCATCAGAGAGAAACTACTCGAATAAATACTGCTAGAAGATTGACTTCAGTAAGCGGTTTTGATCAACCACCCTCTCCTCCAGAATCACCACCTGATAGTCCAAGGTAATCTAATTCAAGGATTTCTTCAAATTCTGAAGGAAGTCCTATGGATGGAAACATACCTGTAGGAGGAGGAGGAGGTAATCCTCCACCTAATCCTCCACGTAATCCACAAATTCCTTGGTTGAGAACAACTGTTGTAGCTGTACCTGGTATACAACATCCTCTGCCCAAACATTCAGATAAACTTCTTCCGAAGTTTAACCCAGATAACAAAGAACCTGTAGAGGTGCATGTAGATAAATTCATGTTAGCTATTCAAACCATGAATGTTCAGCATGAAGATGTGGTTTGTCGGTTGTTCCCTTTAACTTTTGAGGTAAAAGCCTCTACTTGGTACTTTTTGTTAGTTCAAGGATCAATCACAAATTGGGTTGAATTCAATAAAGCTTTCTTAGATAAATTTGGGGAGGATAAAACACCTGCTCTTTTAGCCCTTGAGTTATCTCGGATTAAAATGGAACCTAAAGAAAGAATTAAATATTTTAATCAAAGGTTTATTACACTAAAAAATAAAATTCTTGTTGCTTCTCAACCACCCGAAGACATAATCATAGAGAACTATACTTCAGCTTTACCAAAATATCCTGGGATGTTCGTTAAGAGAGCTGGTAAAACAACTCTGGTAGAAACTTTTGAGGAAGCCATTAAAGTTGAGAAGGATTCTATGTCCTATGAACCAGACAGAAGTGGGAAAGCTAATAGCTTTCCTTGTAGGAAAATTGAAAGAACTAATTTAGAAAAGGATAAGGAATTTGATGTAGAACAGCTGCAGAATGCTATTCGGGCATTAACCAATGAAGTTGTAGGATTAAAAAAAACTAATTCTAAAGCTTCCTCCTCTAGAGGATATTTCATAAATCAGTTTAGACAGAATCCTAATACTAATAATAAAACAAGTACACCACCTGATATAGTAGTAAATGAAGAAATTTTTAATACTATTCGAGTTGTCTTATCCTTATCTGAAACTCCCTCAAATCAAGAAATGGCTGAAAATGAAGAAGAAGAGGAATCAAAAAATGATGAAGAATTGGAAGAACCTCAACAAGTTAATGGTCATTTATGGGATAGTCTTGTAAAATATTATGAAGGTAAAAGTCCTCCTTCAGGACAACATGCCTATAATACTCGTAGTAGAACATTCGCAGACACTCCTGGAGCTTCATCAAGTTCTACCCCGAGTAATGATAACAATAATTTACAACCTAATAAACATACTCAATCTAGCAAACAGACTCAATCTATGAGGATTGCTCAGCCTATTCAAAATGCTCCAAAGTTGGATTTACAATATGACATAATTGAAGATTTAAAGAAGACACATGCAAACATCAGTATGTATGATCTTCTTCAAATTTACCCAATGCCTAATAGTCATATTATAAATCCTGCCACGAGTTCAATAATTCCTAATGTTAAACAAAGTGTTGCTGCTAACAATTCTAATAATGATTTAACATCAACTGACAAAGGAAAGTCAGCAGCTGATAAAGCCTCACTAATAGGGAAGAATTCAAAATCAACAACTCCTCCATTCCTACTTACCCTTGAGATTTTTAATAGGAATGTTCATAATTGCATGGTTGATTCCGGAGCATATTCTAATGTAATGCCTTTATCTGTATGCAAAAGGCCGAATGGAAAATATGTTCTATCAAATTCACAAATAACTCAATTGGATAGGACAAATGTGAGGGTTGTAGGAGATATGAAAGATGTTTTAGTCAGGATTGCTTGTAACCCTTCGGTTTTTCAAATCATAGACATTGTGGTTGCATATATTCCTAATGCGTATGGGCTGTTTTTTGAGCAGAGATTGGTCTCAACAATTGAATGGATTCTTTGCTACAGACTGGTCAACTCTATGGTTACCTAAGAATGGAAATTCAAATCAAATTAAGATAAAATGGAAAGATATATGAAACATATTGTGATAGAATTACATGGTCCTAGTGAACCAGTTTTATTTTCAGATTCCATTATGGGGAATTACATGTATGAACTAGGATTTGGTAATTTTAAATCTGAAAATTCTGTTTTTTTCTGAAAATAAACAGCAATCAGAAATTCTTAATGTCATAACTATTTTTCATGACTCTTCATTTAAGGAAATTATAAATGATGTAGATAATCATAATATTGTAAATATTATAGAAAGTAAAGTAGTTGTTAATAGTTCTACTTGTACTTTATATTTCGATGGGGCAAAGTCTAAAGAAGGAGCAGGAGCTGGTTGCCTGCTAATAGACCCTCAAGGAAATAAAACATGTATAGCTTGTAGGCTGGAATTTAATTGTACAAAAAATACTGTGGAATATGAAGCTTTAATACAGGGTTTGAAAAAAGCGATTGATTTGGATATCAAAGTGTTAATTGCATATGGTGATTCTGAAATCATCGTCAGACAGGTCCATAATTCTATTCACTACCTTTCTGAACATTTGCAGAATTATCAATGAGAGGTATGGAATCTTATTTCACATTTTGATTCATTTAACATAATTTCAGTTCCAAGAGTTCAAAACCAAGAGGCATATTTATTAGCAAATGTAGCATCAAAATTAATCCCATCAGAAAATTTTACACCAGATTTCTTTTCAGTTGAATTGATTTTTAGGCCTTCTATACTAGATAATATCTTTAACTGGCATGTGTTTGATAATGATGTGTAGGTGCTGAATTTTCTAACAAATGATGATACCTTTAAAGATTCAGCCATTGATGAAGTTGCACATGACGAAAATCTGCGGGGTTTTTCGGTAATAAATGATTTTTGTTTAGTTGAAAAAGATTTTGAGAAGGTAAAACCAATTCCTAATTCAGTTTTGAGATTAGAAAAGTTCTTTGATCTTCAAGATAAATTTAGATATGTTCCTAACTGTAAAACCAATAGCTCTCAAATGAAATATGAAATCATAAATTTAGGAACGGAACTAAATCCTCAAACTGTAAATCTAGGAATAGATTGCACTCCCGCAGAAAAAACAACATTCATAAAATTGTTTAAAGAATTTAAGGATGTCTTTGCATGGACATATGATGATTTGAAAACCTTCAATCCACAATTCATGCAACACATAATTCCAATTAAACAAGAGTCAAAACCTTTTCAACAAAAACTAAGGAAATATCATCCGTCATTAGAACCAACAATTAAGAAGGAACTAAATAAACTGTTAGCTGCTAGGATTATTTTTCCTATTCGGCATACTCAGTGGGTAGCCAACCTAGTTCTAGTTAGGAAGAAAAATGGTGATATTATATTATGTGTTGATTTTAGAAATCTTAATAAGTCTTTCGAAAAGGATAATTACCCAGTTCCTCCCATGGAACAAATTCTTCAAAAAGTTTCTGGGTCTGAGATACTGTCACTTCTTGATGGTTTCTCAGGATACAACCAAATATTGGTTTCCCTAGATGATCAATTGAAAACAGATTTTAGAACTCCATGGGGAACATATGTTTACAGAAAAATGCCCTTTGGGTTAATCAATGTTGGGGCAACTTTTCAAAGGGCAATGGATATTGCTTTTAGAGGCTTAATTAATCATTCAGTAGTTGTCTATTTAGATGAAATTACTATATATCCTAAATGTCGACATGATCATATTAATCATCTTAGAAAGGTATTTGAATGATGTAGAAAATTCAGAGTATCCTTAAATCCTAAGAAAACAATATTTGCTATTTCAGAAGGTATTTTATTAGGTTGCGTGGTTTCAAAACACAGAATTATAATTGATCCTGAACGAACCCAAGCTATTTCAAAAATAACTTACCCTTCTAGCAAGAAAGAAATGCAATCATTTCTTGGTAAAATAAATTTTGTCAGAAGATTCATCCCCAGTTTTTCTGAAATCATCCGTCCTTTACAAAAAATAATTAAGAAGGATGTTATTTTTAATTGGGGACAAACTGAAAAAGAATCATTTCAGAAAATTTTAGAAGCTATTTCAGAAGCTCCTAGTCTTTTGAGCCCAGATTTTAGCAAAGATTTCATATTGTATACTTTCACTTCTGATATATCATATGCAACATTTTTAACTCAACTAAATTAGCAAAATAATGAAGTGTCGATTTCTTTTATGAGTTCAAATTTTAAAGATGCTGAATTTAATTACCATGAAGTTGATAAGCAAGCTTTTGCTATTTTCAAAGATGTCAAACACTTTTGTCCATATTTATTGAAATCTAGAACGAAAGTGATCATCATCCGGCCTAATCATGATCATCAGTGCTGTCTAGGATAACTTCATTTCTGATCATCAGGGTGATGACTCTTGGTTAAATAATCAAGAGATAAGAGGTCTCATCACGAGCCGGCTTGCTTATTCTAGGTAGTTCTCATGAATGATACTATCACATCGGGTTATCATACCTAGATAGTAGTCTTCAGTCAGAGTAATTGTTTTAAGTTTAAAAAAAAAAGGAAAGAAAATTATTATGTTCATGGAACAAATTCTAGAAATTTTTCAGAGAAGTAAATTTCTATATCTTATACTAATGGTGTTGATTATTTTTACTATGAAGTACTTTGTTTTGATTAGGATATTTCTAAGTTGATCTTTAACAAGATTTTTATTTAAAAGGATGGGATATTTCTGAATTATACTTATGAATATAAATCAGAATAATGGTTTTTACTTAGACAGATAATTTTTGATTGCTTTTGAATAGGTTTTTAAGATTTTGTTTATACTATCATTTGAAAACTGTATGAGCAGAGATAACTGGTTTGCCCAAGTCGTCGCCATTTGTTGGCAGTCAACAACAACCCTCTCATTTTTTCTATTATGCTGAAAAAAAATTATCAGTTCTCTTCTATGATTTATTTTAAAAGATTATTTAAGAGTGCCTTCAGAATCTTTGATTCTGAAGGTATTCTCAATTTCAGAAGAAATAAGAATCGTACTAGAAATTTATGAAGTACTTTCATAAATTTGATAAATTAGCAGCTGTAAATCTTGTAAATTTTATATATAATCAATTTTTTTCATTATTATTAATTCATTTGATTATATATTGATTCATGAGATTTAAGATATAGCTTGCTAATTAATTCTTAGGATTAAAATGAGAATACATTTTGAACATCCT
>LPNX010972970.1:0-11931 GCA_001517045.1 Pseudotsuga menziesii
AAGGCCAGGAGTCATATGAGTCGGATCCAAGTCAAGGAACACTCCAACAGTTTTGGATTATGTACACATCCCGATGTACGCGACTATAGAGGGAATATCCGTGTATGTACGAGGTTATCAGGGAAAAGGTCGTGTATATCATTTTTCTAATGTTTTTAGGGATGGTCAATGATACATCAAAAGACAATAAATGGTCCATAGGGAATAATGAGTCTGGCGGGACATGGGAAGGCCATACAATGTGTGATTCACCTAGTGTGGTGAAATCCGCTATAACAGATGCCCCCTAATGTATGAGATTAGAGGGGTTATACGATGGCCGAAATACATTATAAGTCCATCCCAGAAGTGAAGTGATGAAGGTACCCAAATGGAAGACCAGCCACCTAATCAACATAATACCATAATACAACTTTGCATATAACTGCAAATACATCTAGTAGTCCCGGATACATAAGAGTACAATGGCCATGAATAGGCATGAAACATGATAGAACATATGTGGTCATCGCCACGTACAATATACATAGATTAGAATCTCCATGATGAAGATATACAAAGTACAATGATCTCCACAAAGGCTGAAGATATATAACCAATCAAGGTTTCCATAGTGGCTGGAAATGTTTGACATATACTGGAACAAATCACGAGAGATGAAATCTCATGAACACTGGAACAATCAAGGAGGTAGCATATAGTGGATGCCACCAATCTGGAAGGTCTTCTACATAAACCACTACGAGTACATGTCCTACTATGCGAACAGAGGTGTCGAGGTCGAACATAATAGTCCATCATCTGATTACTGGTCATTGATGTATACCGTTAACAGACGCAAGATCACCCACCAATAATGAAAATGGGAATCAAGGTACTAGAGTGCAAACTAATAAGTGTGAATAAATGTGTTGAGGTCGAACACTTGAGAGAATCCATCGATCAGGGGACATTGATGTATTCCCAAAACTATCGATGGCGAGAGAACCTGCCACTGATGACTGCAAGTCTCAAGGCACTCAAAATGACTCTAGACTCCAATCCCAGAATAAATGATCTGAAGTCGATGGGATGAAATCCGCTGGAAGGAGGGAATTAGGGAATCCCCCATCATCCAACACGAGGTACTCAGCAAGGCTGTATAATATGGAAGAAATCGATCATAAGGTGCACAAACCAGTAACTGTACCGGGAATGGCCGACATGCAAAGTCAAGATAATTGAGGAATGGCTGACTCAGGTTTCAACTTCCTTCAAACAAGAGCATAACGGCATATGGTGACTGAATGAAGGAAGCATAGACTCGATATACAAATTGGGACATCTCTATGACACAGGAGGCATCAATAGAGGCTCGATAGGGACTGGAAGCTTAGCCAGTCGGTGGAGATAAAACGCAGATAATGAGTACAGCTCCTAAAGTCAAACTATAACCCAACCAATGGATGTGATATATAGTGCTCTGTTCGAAGGTGACACGACTCGACAGCTGCCAAAGATAATATCTTTTCTTGTCTGGCTTTTTGGTTTTTTTATTTTTTTGGTCTTTTTCAGTTATTTGAAAAGCTTGAAAAAAGAATAAACTAGCTTTATAGTTACAAACTAGGAGGAGACGAGTGTCATAAAGGCAAACAAACTAGTTCCAAGCAGTGGAACATACCTATGCTCAATGCAAGGATACATGTGTAGGATATCGACACTCGGGGGAAAATCCCCTCCCGGTAAAAAGGGAATCAAGCTGCAAAGGATATAAATAAAGGCTCTGCATGGCTAGACATGAGACAAGCTCGGGCTATATGGCTGAAACACAATGTCAGGGAAGCCAGCATAAGGCTCAATAAGACAGGCAAAGCTCATGATAATGCATCCACAACTTGATACAAGGGGAGTCCGGGGGAAAACAGGCCAGCATAAGATCAAGAGGAGTATGAGGCTCTTGCTAAATGTCATGGCAATACTATAAAACGAACTCCCACACCCTAAAGGGGGAAACATCGGCATGGGCACCAAATGCAAATAAGGTGCTAACTAGGGTACCCATGTAAGGTGAGTCTCTACCACTCATATCATGCCACTTCTATAGCAGTAAGAAGGTTCCGTGACATAATAGAGTGGGTTCGTACCTAAGGATATAGTGACATGGTCATAAGGTCATGCAAAATGCAAACGGTGGTGAGCCTAACCTATATGCCAGTATAGACGTTATACCTAAGATCAGTATGAACGGGTCAATCCAAAGGCTGAAACAGCGCTGAAAACGGTCTTCTACATCACAAATTAGGTTAGAAACGGTCCAAAAAGGTTAGAAACAGTCAAAACTATAGGAAAGGGGGTAAAAATTTTCAAATATTTGAAAATTTTTCTATAAATAGTAAAAAATATAAATCATTTGAAACTTTTACCCATTTGAGCTCTGATAGTCAACTGCAAATTCCAGGAGATCTAGCCGGCGGAATTCACAACCGATTCTTCCAGGTACTTACTCATGTTCTCAGCTTGCATTTCAATACAAATTTTATAATTTTTCATGGTCAAATGAATTTTTAATGGCCAAACTTACATGAGCTCTATGGCCCACGTGGGTATCGAGGTTTTTTCCGCGTATAGGGATGGCTATACACGGAAAAGGGACCAGAAACCGCGTACATACGTGGCTGTTTTGAAAACAGTAGCGTATGACGCCGCGCATAAGGATTTATAAAAATCTAATGAACATTTTGGTCAACTTCTCATGCAGGATGGTGATAGAATGGCGAGAACGTGAGCATGGTGATGTAGAGGAAGCAGTAAGGGCTGACAGAATGGCTCAAGAAGCTCTAAGAAGATGCAGACTCTACAAGTTTTGGTGCCTAGGAGGCTTGAGGGCCAAACCAGGACTACTACAGATGCTTGTAGACTATCGGGATCCGGACTTAGAGTCCTTCCGGCTAGATGGTATGTCCCTCACCATTGAGGTGGAGGATATCTACTTTATCACAGGTCTATCACGGCGAGGTGAGATGGTGAACCTTCATTCCCGCGGAGTGCCAGGTCATGGGCTGACTATCGACGAGTACATAGCAGTGTACTACTACCCAGAGACGGATAAGGTGGGGAGCCAAGTCCCTACCAACGCTATACAGGTACTGGGCCTAAAGGCCATACTACTGACGCTGGGCAGGATAGCAGGCTTAGCATCACTCCATCAGGCCTCTCGGCCACTGATGTTCTATGCGGTGGAGTGCATGACACCCACCATCTATGACTGGAGCACTTCCCTACTGAGCAACATGAAACATCAGTTCAGTGAGTGCAAGGCAGGTAGGATACGGAACTTTGGGTTCAGCAGTATCTTGAGCACATTTTTCTTCGAGCGTGTTCCAGGATTGAGCCCTAGAGTGGATGTTCCTCTCCACGGGGTTCGAGATCTGGCCCAACGACGTTGGGCAGACGCAATGCGCAAACTGGGGGGTGGTAGGGTGGCCAACCCTTATCCAGTAGACTTTTTTCCATGGTGGCGATGACAGATTATTGCCATAGAGGACTACCCTTATGCAGGGATAGACTTCTGGGGAGACCCGGACATGCCATTACCACCAGGATCAGCATATGGAGACATAGGTAACGAATCTTGACCCTTACTCTTTTTAAATTTTTTGAAGTATTTAATTTTTTTTTTGTGTTTTCTTGATTAATGGAATCAAAAAGACATGTTTTTTGGGTGACAATACATAGTGACATCTACCATTGATGTGCAGATGTGGGAGCACGGTGACCAGAGGGATTCCCACGTCATAGACGGAGGGGAAGAGGAGACGATATCACCAGTGTGGATGCGGAGCGAATGCTCCAAAGCATCCATACCAATTTTGTGCGAATGACTCACAGGATTCCCATGGCGCAAGTCGAGGACTTACCTGAGGCTATGCAAAGACAGGTGGTTGGTGTACCACGCGCATGGGTACAATTATTCCGGTGGCTAGCTAGAGCCGTGGTGACATATCATGATCACAACCCTCATCCACCTCCACAGCACTAGACACTTGGGAGTGTATCTATTTTGTACTACCGTGTATATGATGGTGGCTTTCAAAGCCCCAATTTTGTATTATGACACTATGTATTACCACATTTTTTATGTATATAAAAAAGTTTTATGGTGATTGGTTTATTTATTTACATGTGTAAAAATTGTGTTTATGATTAATTTATAATGAATGAAACAAATGCCAATCTAACACATAGTTAGCATATGAATATATATGTTATGTTCTCAAATTGTCATTCTAGCAATCTCACACGTAAGAATCTCCTCAATAACATCGGATCTCTAACATGGTACAAACCATTTAGCTGTGACACTACTAACTCTGAATCAAGACGTACCTCAAGAGAGAGAACACCATGCGAAATGGAATCCCGTAGAAGCTCGATAACGGCACTATATTCAACAACATGGTTGGAAGATGGCCGTAGAAATACACCTCCTGAAGACAGTACATGACCCATAGGAGTAAAAATCACCCAAGCAGCTGAGGCTGAGTGTTGAGTGTGACGGCTTGCACCATCCGTGAATCCTATGTAGGTGGAATATTCCATTGACATCTACCACAAGAAATGGAAACTAATCACAAACCCGATCACGATAAACAAGACCTAACTATGCAAAAAAGTTGTACAATAATATACAACAAACAACCTTGGCTAAAGATCATGCATAGTACTTTTTAAGATAGATCCCATTTCTAGGCTCCGCCAAGGCTGTCCCTTCATAATCCACTAACTTGTAGGCACCCTTCTCTAATACATGATTGACCACGTAAGGACCACGCCACATAGGATTGAACTTCCCTACCCCCAAGGGTTCTTTTGATTGATCCCACAAAAGGACCAAGTCACCCTCACTAAACACTCTCGGACGGATAGACTTATCGTATTGGGCCTTCATGTGATGCTTATTAACCTCTAGAGTCACCAAGGCATCTCTACGCTGCTCATCGAGTTGCTCAAGGTGAACCAAATGCTCCTCCAAAGGTGAAGTGTTTGGTAAGAGTTATACGGCTAACTTCAACGAAGGAATTTCGCATTCAACCGGCAAAATTGACTCCACTCCATGAACAAGCTGATATGGAGAAAAACCAGTGGCAGTCTTTACCGTGGTTCGATATGCCCACAAATCAGGGTACAACATAATATTCCAATTCGTCTTGCTTTGTGCGATGGTTCGTTGGAGAATGGACTTAAGTGATTTATTCACAGCTTCAACCTGTCCATTCGCTTGAGGATAGTAAGAAGAGGAGTGCTCTTGCTTATATCCTAACTTGGAGGCCAACTCTTCCATCATACGATTCTGAAAGTGTGGGCCATGGTCAGTGACAAGCTCTCTCGGAATCCCAAACCTAGAGATGATTTGGTTGAATACGAAGTGAGCGGCTGTCTCACCGTCGGATTTTACTGTAGGCATTGCCTCAGCCCATTTCGTGAAGTAATAGACAGCCACAATGATATGATGGTGCCCCCCAGCTGAAGCTGGGTTGTAATCCATAAAATATAGCCCCCACTTGGTGAAGGGACCGGTGGTGATAATAGGGTGTAATGGGGCAGGCTTCGAGCGCATGTTACATGCGAACACCTGGCAAGGGTGGCACCTCTTGACCGCTTCAATACAATACTTGAAGATCGACGGCCAGAAATATCCTGCTCTCAAAATATTTTGGGCTGTAGCAAGCCCAGATAAATGACCACCACACACCCCTCCGTGGAAATCATTAAGCACTACCTCAGCCTCATCATGAGTTAAACAACGTCATAAAAGGGAATCTACTCCACGACGGTACAAAGTATTGTCCACTATGAGGTAGTTCTTGGAAACGTGACGCAATCGACGTCGCTCATCTCACGAGAGGTGAGTAGGGGTCCTCTGCGTTTGCAAATATACTATGATATCACCGTACCATGGGTCAGCCATTGAGATCAAGAAAATGTGTTCATCAATGAACGTATCTTCACATGCCGACTCCTCAGCCTCGCTCGAAAAATCTGATATGAGCTTTGCAAAGATTAAAGATTTCTTCGATTTTGCCGAAACAAACTCGAGATCAAACTCTTGCAGAATGACAATCCATTTATTATATTTTCCCCCAATCATCCTACACGTGAGGACGAATTGAAATGGATTGACATGGGCAACAACCAAAGTTTGGCAAAGGAGAATATAATGTCTCAAACGCTGCACTGCATGGACGGTGGCTAAGGCAAGCTTCTCTATATGAGAATACCGAATCTCTGCATCAATAAGGTTTCGGCTCAAATAATATATGACATGCTCTTGGAGCTCCTCATCCTATTGAACCAAAACCATCCCAATCATCTCTAAAGACGCAGCCACATATAATAGGAAATCGTGGCTATAATCTGGAGGACTAATCACCGGGGCCGATGCTAGGGCTCTCTTAAGTGCATCGAAGGACTCCTGGGCTTGCTCATCCCATTCAAAGGGAGTATCCTTCTTCAGGAGACGCATGAAACCTCTAGTCAAATTGGCAAAATTGACAACAAATCTTCGTAGGAAGTTTGCCATGCCTTGCAAACACTGAAGATGATGAATATTTCGCGGGGGAGACAACTGAAGTATTGCCTCCACTTTCAAGGGGTCGACTCTTATACCCTCTTTTGAAACAATAAATCCTAACAGACGACCTGATTTCACACAAAAGATGCACTTATGAGGGTTTAATCTAACAGCATAATGTCGGCATCTTTCGAATACCAATCTCAAGTGATAAGAATGACGCATCCTCACACAAGAATGAGCAGCGAGGTCATCCAAAAATACTTCGATAATGGACTTGAGATCATGGAAAATCAAGTTCATCGCCCGCTGAAAGGTAGCTCCAGTGTTTTTAAGGCTGAAAGGCATTTTCTGATACGCAAATGTTCCCCAAGGACAAATAAATGCGTTCTTATGTTGGTCCTCGGGTTTAATTTGGATCTGATTATATCCGAAAAAACCGTCCATAAAGGAGAACACCTCGCTACCCGCACACTCATCCAAAATATGATCTATAAACGGTGTGGGGAAGTTATCCTTAGGACAGGCACGATTTAAATCACAGAAATCAGTGCATATACGGATCGCTCCTTGCTTCTTATCCACCAGAACGGGGTTTGAAACCCACTCCATCAAGGGAACAGGATAGATGAAACCAACTTTCAATAGTTTCTCTATCTCTGCCTTTATGGCGGGTTCTTTCCTATGATTTATCTTGCGTAAACGTTGTCGAACAGGCTTCGCGTTGGGGTAAGTCTTAATTTCATGTTCGACAATCCGAGGGTCAATCCCTGGCATCTCATCGTAAGACCAAGCAAAAACATCGCGGAATTCCTTGAACAGCTCGGTATACTCACGAATCTCATCTTGGGAACAATCCGCCCCAATGTACACATTCTCAACCGTACCAGGGTTGCGAGAAATGTTGATAGGCATAGTTGACGATATGTTTGCCATGTTTCTGTCAGCCATCTGACCAGGAGAGCTTAATGGAATCATGGGCCTACCAAATTTCTGTCTAAGAATCTCCCTGTAATCCTCATGCTCCAAAAGGTCAAGCTCTGGAAGGAAATATGATCTATGATGGAGTTCCTCCCATGGTGGCTCAACTCCCGACATAGCCTCGATGATTGCTTCATATGAAGGGAAAACCGTATCAAGGAAATTGTGGGCATGAAAAGACTGTACTGCCCATGCAGGCAGCACATAGGGGTCTTCCTCCTCTATCCGTGAAGAAGAAGAACAAGGCTCTGCAGCAGATTGAAGATTAGCTTGGTAAGCTATCATGGCTGTAGGCAATGGCACACTCATCTCAATGGCCTCACTCCAAGGACTTGACGATGGAAGAATCCAAGGATCTTCCATATGATTTGTGTGAAAAGGAACCGATCTCGTAGACGTGGAAGCACCATAGAAATGAGCTCCTATCATGAGGATGGGTGCACGACAACTAAAGGTTCCCATGAGGGAAGGATACATACCTACACCGACACTCCTAGTTGCCTGCTGGGAATGTTCAACTTTCGGAACTGAAGCTTCCGAAGATGCACTAACAGGCGGATTCTTGAATGAAATCTGATCAATCGTCACAATCTTCCCATTATGAGGAAAGCATACAACGCGAAATACGGAAGACGCAACGGCTTGCATACTATACATCCAATTCCTTCCCAGTAAGAGATTGTAGTCAAGGGGCGCATCAATCACCTCGACCTCTATCGCAACAGTCTTCCCTCCCAAACGGACTTTAAGAGAAGGAAGGATCCTGTGTGGCCTAAAAAATCTCCCATCAAAAGCAGTTAACATGGTCGTAGACTTTGACAACTCAGGAGAACCAAGACCCTTCCAACAAGACAAAGACATCACAGAAGCAACAACGCCCTCGTCAATCACAGTACGCTTGACAATCATATTAAGACATTCTACATGCACCAAAAGGGACACATAGTAGGGAAAGCCAGGCTGATGTCCTGCGGTTTCAAACTTGATCACTGAGGAAGAATCATCACCATTCACACCAAGAGTGGAAAGCAAAGCCTTCCTTTGCGACGGACAACTCTGAAGCACTTCCAATGAAGACATCGCACAAGGAGTATGACCCAAGTCCTCGACAACTGAATAGTTCTGGGCGGCTCGGGCATTTGGATTATGCCCCGAACGCTTAAGTACCCCCTTAGGAATGTGAGGTGCAGCTTCATGCTTATCCGCAGGTTTCTCAATATGCAAAGGGGTTCCTGGTGGATCAGGTTCTTTGCTTGGGTTGGGTTGTGATGAAGAATAATCATTCGCACGCGTCACAACTTTCACGGCACAGACCATATTAATGCACCCACGACCACTAGTTTCAGGTGGATCTTCATCACTATATTGATCATGGGTCTTCGAGTTCATAATTTGGTTATGCGGTAAAGGGTTCGTTAACAGAGCTGGGCCCTGTGCTATGAACTTCGAAGCTTCATCCATCCTAGGGAACAAGTAAGTGAGGTGATCGTCCTTACAAAGATTGCAAGGAAACTTAACCTTACGCTTATTCTGCTTGTCCCCCCCAGCATTTTTATTTTTCTTGTCATTATTGTTGGCATTCTCATTTTTATTCCCACCCTTCTTATTATTGTTTTTACCCTTTTTTCTATTCCGTCCGGGTTGCTGGTTACCCTTCTGGTCGGACGATTGCACAGCAAGTACATTCACCGTTTGGGCGGGTTGAGACGAAGCCGTAGCTTGTCCCGAGGCAGATTGGTTGATTGACAATTGAGAAACTTGTTTCACAATCGAACCTACAGGTTTCTTACTTGCACTAACCACAATGCCATTGGCATGTGGTCCAGGTTTGACCTTGGGATCGAAACTAGAACGAGGGGCATTAGGTATAATCTCATATAACAAACCAGACTGAGCATAGATCAAGTCTAGTTCCTACGCCCTAAAGATGGCTTGTTCCTCATTCTGCACTTCGGATGTGGAAACATCCTTCGCGATATATGGCAATAAATATTTGAGGAACCACTCAAGGAGGAATTCCGATGGTATAAAGGCTTTGATTAATCTCTTCCGTCTACGCCACTCCTGAATATGATCAGAAATATGGGTGGCTTTATCTTGCCGAAATGTCGATGAGAGTTCAGTACCAACATCATATCATACCGGTAGCTGGAAGTGATTAAGGAAAGTCATCACAAGGTCATCGAACAAAGTAAAGGCACCCCTAGGTAACTCTATATACCATTTCGCCGCAGGCCCTGTAAGGGTGCGTTGAAATAGTATCAAATGGACTGAGTCCTGATGCAATGAATTGGAAGAGCACCATAGGTGGAATGTCATAACGTGTTCACTTGGATCCTCTCCTGGTTTGCCTTCGAACTTAGGTATGTCTGAAGGAAGCTTGGTAGGGACAGCCAGCCAAGCCGGGTCATGATCCATAGGATCGTTCGTAAGTCTCAATAAGTCAGGTAAATTGAGTGTCGTGAGGAAAGGGAGCTTAGCATGATGAGGTATAGGGACCACTCCCTGGTTCATATAGGATTGATTACCACCATGACCTTGGCCATAGTGACCTCCTCCTGTATGACCCGTATAGGGTGGCGTGGAAGTCTCATAATGAGGTGGACCTTGACTAGTAGGAGCTACAAAGCCATAGTTAGGAGAGTAAGCAGGTTGTGAATACCTGCCTCCGTAAGGTGAAGAGACCTGTCCATACTGCGCCCCATAGTAGGGTCCATAGGTCACCGCTTTCGATGCCCCATGAGACACTCCATAGGTAGGAATATACATTCCAAAAGTAGGAATATACATACCGGAAGTAGGGATATATGTCGAGGAAGTAGCAACCTGACCTCTAGAAACATGAACATAACCTCCCGAAACTACGGGTGGTATGTAAGCTTGAGACACAATAGGTCTAGTAATCGCAGTACGGATCTGACTCATAGCTACGTGCCGACTCGAAGGACCACGAGATTAAGGTGGAGGGTTTGCATTTGAAGAACTCGGAAGCGAGGACGAAGGAATCTCTGTAAGAAGATATGTGCTAGTGCCTATCGTCACTCGTCTAGAACCTGGTTTCGCTATGGGATCACTAACTCTAGACCTAGAAGGTATATAAGATGTAGCTTCCACCGATGGGAGGGAAGGTGCAATGTGACTAGTACTCCCAAACCTCTCCGCAAGGTAAGGCATGGGAATGCCCCCAGGTATAGTGTTAGGGTCAAATTCGGATTCAACATGAAATGTCAAATCGTGCATAGGAAAACCAGTCGTAACATAACTACCATAGCTGGTGCTAGGAGGGTTAAAGTGAGTCTCGGCATCATCCGACATTCCATACCGGTATCGGGTCAATGGGGAATCTGGCCTAGTATGAGTAGGTCTATCATGTAAAGATCCTATCTGGGAAATAACGGGACCGATCTCAGCTAGGTCAGGTGAGGGATCGTATGTAGGAGTAAATTCCCCATCGTCAATACGAATAGGAGGAGGTGGGTCAGGAATAGTCTCTGAATGATCCTCCATGGTGTGTGAATCAATGTGTGACACAGTCCGCCTAGACCGTCTAGGCCCCTCTCCCAAAGGAGGAGGAGAAGTGGAAGGTGGAATTCCTGCTAACCGATGAGAACGATGTGGAACTGCACCCGACTCCACAATGACTCAACAAAAAAGAAAAGACTCTATATTTACGTCAACCCTAGGCCAACTAGCGTGCACAGAGAAATCACTATAAAATCTAAATCCAATAGCAAGCAAACAAGGGCTGGATAAGTGAGCTCCCAAATGTGGCCGGTATGTCTCGCCTAGGAGAGGCTTGAGAGGCCCTTGTCACCATAAGCGGAGGTTCGAAACCAATTATTGTGGCCCTCAGCTTCAACGCGTAAAGCGACTATGCTATCCGACCCCAACCTGGCCGGGACACATGCAGAATAACCTCTACACGTACCCCCTCAATATCCTAGATAAGGTCACTAAGGTCACCTCAATATAATCAATGCTCAGGCAGACAGTCGCAGGCGGGATTAACCGTATGGGCAGGGTAGCAAAGCCCGAAACTCCCGAAAGAGCCCCCAGATACGAATGCAATCCTGGCTATATCACCGGTGCTACACAGTTCTCGACCAGGGGTTATCCCAATCAACAACTACTCACACTGCCTAGTGCTTGACTCCCTTTTGAGAGGAGCTTCCTGAGAACGCTGGTTATACCAAGGATTTCACACACTCCCTGGACAGAGACCTAGTTGTTGTCGTTTAGTGATCTTGGAGAATTAACTTACAATGAACTATTCCAATATCCTAAAACCTAAGCTTGTTCGTGCACCCTAAAAAAGAAAAGAGTGTAATTCATTTTATTTAGCGTTGATTTTAGTTTGGCTTTATTTACTCAAAAATAGGATATGGTCGTGCAACTAATGG
>LPNX010972970.1:13132-70125 GCA_001517045.1 Pseudotsuga menziesii
CAGGACAGGGGAAGGCCATACAATGTGTGATTCACCTAGTGTGGTGAAATCCACTATAACATAAAGCCTCATCAATAACAGTTTCAGCTTTATCATTAGGTAAATGAGCAGCTTCAGCAGCTAATTTACATAGCCCTTGGTCTTTGACTATCGTTGAAGGTTTAATCTCTAAGTCATATTCTTGAAGGGCTGTCATCCAAGGTGCCCTCTTTTCACCTAAGTCTTTCTGTACTAACAAGTTTCTGACTGAGGAATAAGGGACGAATATTTTCGTTTTAGATTTCAATGAGTATGGATGAAAATGTTTGACAGCTTTAAAAATGGTAAAGGCTTGTTTATCAACTTCATGGTAATTAAGTTCAGCACCTTTGAAATTTGAACTCATGAAGGAGATTGGAACTTCATTATTCTGCTGATTTAATTGAGTTAAAACTGCTGCATATGAAATATCAGAAGCAAAAGTATATAATATGAAATCCTTTTTAAAATCTGGGCTTAGGAGGCTAGGAGCTTCTAAAATGGCTTCTAAAATTTTCTAAAATGATTCTTTTTCAATTTGTCCCCAATTAAAAACAACATCTTTCTTAATCATTTTCTGCAAAGGACGTATGATCTAAGAAAAACTAGGAATGAATCTCCTAACAAAATTTATTTTGCCAAGAAATGATTGCATTGCCTTCTTGCTAGAAGGGTAAGTTATTTTTGAAATGGCTTGGGTTCTTTCAAGATCAATCATGATTCTGTGCTTAGAAACCACACAACCTAATAAGCTACCTTCTGAAACAGCAAATATTGTCTTTTTAGGATTTAAGGATATTCCAAATTTTCTGCATCGTTCAAATACTTTTCTAAGATGATTAATATGATCAGGTCGATGTTTATAATATATAGTAACATCATCCAAATAGACAACGACTGAATGATTAATTAAACCTCTAAAAGCAATATCCATTGCCCGTTGAAAGGTTGCTCCCGCATTGATTAACCCAAAGGTAATCTTGCGGTAGGCATATGTTCCCCATGGAGTTCTAAAAACAGTTTTCAATTGATCATCTAGGAAAACCAACATTTGGTTGTACCCTGAGAAACCATCCAGAAGTGATAGTATCTCAGCCCCAGACACCTTTTGAATAATTTGTTCCATGGGAGGAACTGGATAGTTATCCTTTTTAGAAGCTTTATTCAAATTTCTAAAAGCTATGCACAATCTAATATCCCCATTTTTCTTCCTAACTGGAACTAATTTTTCCACCCATTGAGTATGCCTGATGGGAAAAATGATCTTGGCAGCTAACAATTTATTTAGTTCCTTTTTGATTGTTGGTTCTAATGACGAGTGATATTTCCTTAACTTTTGTTGAAAAGGTTTTGACTCTTCTTTAATCGGAATTATGTGTTGCATGACTTGTGTGTTGAAGGTTTTCAAGTCCTCATATGTCCAATCAAAGACATCTTTAAACTCCTTAAACAATTTTACAAAAGATGTTTTTTCTGTAGGATTGCAATCTATTCCAAGGTTTATAGTTTGGGGATTTAGTTCTGTTCCTAAATTGATCGGTTCATATCTCATTCGAGAGATATTTGTTTTACAATTAGGAACATACCTAAACTTATCCTTCATATCAAAGAACTTTTCTAATCTTAATACTGAATTAGGGACTGGTTTTACCTGTTCAAGAGCTTTTTCAACTGAACAAAAATCATTTATTACCGAAAAATCCCGCAGATTTTCGTCATGAGTGACTTCGTCAATTGATACATCTTTAAAGGTATCTTCGTTCATTAGAAAATTCAGTACCTGCATATCATTGTCAAATACACGCCAGTTAAAAATATTATCAGGTATGGAAGGCCTAAAAATCAATTCAACAGAAAAGAAATTCGATGTAAGATTTTCTGATGGAATTAATTTTGAAGCTACGTTTGCCAACAAATCTACTTCTTGATTTTGACTTCTAGGAACATAATTTATGTTAAATGCATCAAAATATAAGATAAGGTTCCATACCTCTTTCTGATAACTCTGTAAATGTTCAAATAAACAATGAATGGAGTTACGCACCTGTCTGACAATGATCTCAGAATCACCATATACAATTAATTCTTTGATGCCCAAATCAATTTCCTTTTTCAAACTTTGTATTAAAGCTTCATACTCCACCGTATTATTTGTACAATTAAACTCCATTCTGCAAGCTATACATGTTTTATTTCCCTGAGGGTCCACCAGTAGGCAACCAGCTCCTGCTCCTTCTTTAGATTTCGCACAATCAAAATATAAAGTCCAGATAGAACTATGCAAAACCACTTTACTTTCTATAATATTTACAATATTCAAATTATGTACATCATTAATGGTTTCCTTGAATGAAGAGTTAGCAGAAACAGATGTCACATTACAAATTTCAGATTGCTGTTTATTTTCAGATAAGGCAGAATTTTCAGCTTTAAAATTACCAAATCCTAATTCATACATGTAATTCCCCATAATACAATCTGAAAATAAAACAGGTTCACTAGGATCATGCAATTCTGTGATAGTATGTTTCATATATCTTTCTCTATTTATCTTTATCTGATTCAACTTTCTGTTCTTAGGTAACCACAATGTTGACCAATCAGTGGCAAAGAAACCATTCAGCTGTTGAGACCAGTCCCTACTTAAGAATAACCCATATGCATCTGGAATATCAGCAACAACAATATCTATGATTTGATAAACCGAAGGGTTACAAGCAATCCTGACTAATACATCTTTCATTTCCCCTACAACCTTTACATTTGTCCTATCCAATTGAGTTATTTGTGAATTAGATGGAACATATTTTCCATTCAATTTCTTGCATACTGATAAAGGCATCATGTTAGAGGATGCTCCGAAATCTACCATGCAGTTATGAACATTCCTATTGAAAATTTCAAAGGTAAGTAAGAATGGAGGTGTAGTTGATATATAATTCTTACCTATCAGCGAAGCTTTGTCAGCTGTTGCTTTCCCCTTTTCAGTTGCAGTTGGATCATTATTAGAACTATTTGCAGCAACATTTTGTTTTGCATTAGGGATAATTGAACTTATTGTAGGATTTATATCATGACTATTAGGCATTGGTTAGATTTGAAGAAGATCATATATATTGATGTTTGCACGAGTCTTCTTTAAATCTTCAATGATATCATATTGTAAATCTAATTTAGGAGTATTTTGAACAGTTTGGGTACCTTTGCTTGTTTGAGTTTGCTTGCCGGATTGAGCTTGTTTATTCGGTTGTGAATTATTGTTGTCATTATTTGTAGTAGAACTTGAAGCACCGGGAGTGTTTGCAAATGCTCTACTACGCGTATTATATGCATGTTGTCCTGTAGGTG
This sequence comes from Pseudotsuga menziesii, assembly GCA_001517045.1. Classification (NCBI taxonomy): domain Eukaryota; kingdom Viridiplantae; phylum Streptophyta; class Pinopsida; order Pinales; family Pinaceae; genus Pseudotsuga; species Pseudotsuga menziesii. The sequence continues at coordinate 16,499 of LPNX010972970.1, forward strand.
GACTTTTAATCTCATGTTCTTTCACAAGACTATCCCAGAAATGACCGTTAACTTGTTGAGGTTCTTCTGATTCTTCATCATTTTCTGATTCCTCTTCTTCTTCGTTTTCATTTATTTCTTGACTAGAAGGAGTTTCAGACAAAGATAAAACAGCTCGAATTGTATTGAAAATATCTTCATTTGTTGCTATGTCAGGTGGTGTATTCTTATTATTTGTATTCGGGTTCTGTCTAAACTAATTTCTGAAATATCCCCTAGAAGGAGAAGCCTCAGAATTGTTTTTCTTTAACCCTACAACTTCATTGGTTAATGTTCGAATAGCGTTCTGTAGTTGTTCTATATCGAATGCTTTGTCTTTATCTGAATTGGTTTTTTCTGTCTTCCTACGAGGAAAAGAATCATATTTCCCACTTCTCTCTAGTTCATAGGACATAGAATCCTTCTCGACTTTAATGGCTTCCTCAAATGTTTCTATTAAAGTTGTTTTTCTAGCTCTCTTTAAGAACATTCCAGAATATTTAGGTAAAGCTGACGTATAATTTTCAATAATTATGTCTTCCGGAGGTTGAGAGGCAATTGGGATTTTATTTTTTAATGTCAGAAACCTTTGATTGAAACCTTTGATTCTTTCCTTAGGCTCCATTTTAATCCTAGACAACTCTAGGGCTAAAAGGGCAGGTGTTTTATCTTCCCCAAATTTATCTAAGAAAGCTTTATTAAATTCCCCCCAGTTTGTGATTGATCCCTGTACTAATGAAAAATACCAGGTAGAAGCTCTTCCTTCAAAAGTGAGAGGAAACAATCGACAAACTACATCTTCATGCTGAACGTTCAAAGTTTGAACAGCCAACATGAATTTGTCAACATGTACCTCTGCAGGTTCTTTGTCATCTGTGTTAAACTTAGGGAGGATTTTATCTGAGTGTTTAGGTAAAGGATGTTGTACTCCAGGGACTGCTACAGCAGCTGTCCTTAGCCAAGGGAGTTGTGGATTGGGTGGATTAGGTGGAGGATTACCTCCTCCCCCTCCAGGCATGTTTACTGCCATAGGGCTTCTTTCAGAACTTGATGAACTTCCTGAATTAGATGGACTTGGACTATTAGGTGGAGATTCAGGAGGAGAAGGTGGCTGATCAAAACCGTCTTCTGCATTAAGTCTTCTAGCAGTGTTTGTTTGAGTATTTTGTCTATGATGACTTCTAATTTGATAACGTGGAGTAATATCAGCTTCCAGTAAATCCTGAGTGACTATGTTCAACTGTGGATTACGTCGTTGTTGTCTAGGAAGACCATAATCTATTGGAGATAAGCCAAGCTGATTGGCATATGCTCTGGTAAGAATGTGTCGTGATTCTTCCAAAGTTCGATTGCTTTGTTCCGGAGTAAATGGGCATGTGATATGATCACGCTCAAGGATGCTCCTAACAATGTTTATAAACGATGATCTACTGGTTTCTGGAGGTTGTTGGCTAGTTGTAAATTTCTCATTAATATTCCCTGCCATTAATCATTAACAGGCCCTCCTTCTAGCGCCATTTGTTGGCCTGTTTTTCTGAACTAGGACAATAAGGAGGTTTTGTCCACACAATCAGCTTAAAGCAGCATCCGGTGTGTTTAAATTAACAAAACCTCGCAGGTTGTGGTCCTGCTACTAGCTGATTTTTCTCTTAAGGAGAAATTAAAATCAGCAAAATCTAACCTATTCTAATGTTATTTCTACTTAAATGAATCCTATAATTAGTTTTAACAATCAAAACTATCTAATGGTTGCTTTCTTAAGGAAAGACTTCAATTTTTATAGAGTTTTCTGAATATAAAGATTTGTAAAAAGTACACTAAATTCTACAAATTGATTTAACAGCTGTTAACTGGAATATACTAAAATAAAACTTAATCTAAACTACTATATATGTACTATCTCAGCTGAGAGCATTTCTAAAGACTAGATTAATTATTAATCAATAAAAGATGAACAGAAAGACTAAAAGCACAATTTAAATAGAAACATTTAAATTATGAATAATAAGTCACTCTGTTATATGACAACAAAATTGAAGAAACACCTGAAAATAAACAATTATTTAAACTTTCTGAAATTAATTAATAATTAATTATCAACATAGCTATTTGAACCTAAAGATAATGTCTAATATAAAATCACTGTCAACATACAAATGATATTTTTAATAGACAGAAGAGTATATCATTATATCTTAAGTTTATAGTAAAAATACTAATAAATAGAATCATAACGATATATTTGTTCAAAATGCGATATTGAACTGATAAAGTGCAAATTGTAATTAAACACACATATATCAAAGCATAATGTGTTAATCTTAATATAGAAGATAAGATGAAGAAGTATGTAATATATCCAAAACAAAAATACCAGTAATGGTATCAGTTTGTAGATGTCCAGTTGTATTCACCTCCAAAGATTCAACTTCAGGAATGAAATAACACTAGCAACAAAATTATACTTCAAGTATGTTTTCTTCTAACACTTCATCCCCTAGTTCATCAAAATTCCTGTCTTATATAATACTACGATTCAGTTTTCCCTATTAATGTTACATGCAACATTATAGGGCTCCTATAACTAAAAAGAGAATCAAATCTCCTATATCAAACACCTGTCAATATAAACAGAAAAACGACTAGCCTGGGTCCATGTACTTGGAAAATTCTTGGCCATTATTGAAACTCCAGCTTTTAACAAGAAACCACATCTCCATGCCAACGTATTAACAACGTCCTGAAACTCTAGAGAGAAGTGATGACATACCCACTTGTATTTAACAAACGAAGTATCTCATTAAAGCTGTTTACAATAAATACAACAGAATAAACTAACATTTTAATGCATGGCTGTAAAATCTGCGATTTTACAGGCATGTATTACCAAAAATATTTCATTACCTGTTTGACAGCAATACGATCATGCACTTTGAAAAGGAAAATGAGAATAACCATTCATGTTTTACTTTGAAGAGCGATTACTCTTCGTGCTTCAATCAATTTGGCCTTTAACTTGATAATCTTTATGTTTTGTTTTTCAATTCTTTCAAGTAGGTGCTGGTTCGTACTAATTATTGACCTCTTTGCTTTTTTATATTGATTCTTCTTAGCACTTGTTTCTTTCCATCTGCTGATCCAATCCAACAATTCTTCTCTAAATGTTTTATTTTCCTCTTGTAACAATGCTGTATTGGATAGACAATGCTTAAGTTTATCCTTCAACTCTGAAATTTTAGCTTGGTATGCATTATCTAGTACATGCTACAGAGTTTCTTTTTCATTGGCTACCTGAGGAGAAATAGGTCTGTCAATATGTTGACTAGATGACGGTTCAGGGTCTACAATACCTGTGTCTATACCTGGTTGAGTAACCTCGGCCTTGCTGGATTTTACATCATTACCCTTTACGAAAGTAGAATTATTTTCATGAATTGTATCAGGGATAGATGACGGGATGTCATATTCAATAAGGGCGACTGCAGGTTGAGAAGCCTATTGATTAACCATAGGACCCGAAATTGTATGGGTACTGTTCATACTCCTAATAACCCTCCCTGAAAACAACAGATTTTCCGAATCAAACCCTCCCTTGTCACAGCAAATATGGGAAAGACGATATAATCTATGCATAGACTCCATGCTGTGTTCATAAGGTTTATTTGATTCAGATAGATTTTTACACTCAACAACATTATCAATTTTTCTTTTGGTTAATATTTCTTTTGTTTCTGTAGGGGTGTTATGACCTTTACCAGATAAAGGCTGATTCAGGACTGCTTTAGAGCCACAAGGGACTTTATTCCCGTCCTCATATTTACTAATCCCATAGTTTATGGGTATACTGACTTCCCCGAACCCTTTTACCTCTGATACAGTTTCAGAAGTATTATTAACCTCGGACTTTATGGCTTTTCGTTTCTTATGAATTCTTGGGGAGGGATTCAGCCAGTACTGCGTCGGCCCCAACTGACAGTCGGTTAAAAAACTATCCCATGAATTTCCATTTACAGACAACTGATGTTGTAATATAATTTTGATTAACCCGTGGTGGAAAAGACTTCTATCAAGGTTACTAAAACTTCTACCTTCCTGTGACATTTTCTTCAAACTTTTCCATAAGTAAAATGGAAAATTGAGCTTACAACCCTGTAATGCTAGCAAGAGTAATGGTAAAGGTGTAAGTGGGAGAAACGTTCTTCATAGGACACATACCTTACCAATATTTCATAATAATCTCTCCATTCAGGCTTCAAGAACCTGACAGGGACACCTATCTTCAGCTTAGCATCATCCGGCAATGGCAACAGCAGAGATAAACACCTCTTCTTATTAATCTTGCTACCCTTAAACCAGCGTTATCCAACTTGCGGGAGCTATGTCGCTACTGCTATCTTGTCTTCATTAATAACAAACTCCAAACCCTCGATCTACACAATGTCATCTTTTAAATTCATGGCAAATAGTTTAGTCACCTCAGCATGATGACCATCGAAACTCTTAAAGAATTTTCGCCACCCAATTTTCTCAAAACACAGAGCTACCTCCTCGTTTGCTTCTATGAGCTCAGAACCAGATATTTCAAAATGGTTTAGTGGAGCCATAGTTTCTTCCATTCTCTCCTGGCTTCGAACTGAAATGAACGAAGAGGTGAACAAGGAGGGAATAGGTACCCAAACGTATGACATGATGTGCTGACTTTGCATGCTTTGGATCTGACGGATATGAGATCTCTGGACTTGGCCATTTTATCCGAACCTTAGCAATGATGAGTGCTGCAACTAAACATTATATTATGATATATGTAGGTTTATCTACGATTTAGCCACGACTAGTAGTGATACTCAACCAAATTTGTGTACCAGAGATCTTGTGATTAACGAATCATAAATTCAAACATTGATTATAGACAGTGGTTAATAATGAACTTGTACATTGTGATAAAATGACATGACTATCAACATTCAATTCTGTTAATACGATGCCTCCATATGTTCACAACTGTCGATTAATCATGAGGTGCAAGCCACATCTCTGTGCTAACTCAGCAATCCGAATGACAAACATTATCATTTTGACACATGGCCCTTCGTAAACTCTGTCGATTAATGGCATTGTCCTAGTCTTAGCATGAAAGGTGGTAGCATACAAGGCAATATAGTGATGAAATCACAGGCCTTAATGCTTTGCATAACATCTAAATAACGACTTGATTTAATATTTATGCTAAGTATATACATAACGTTTTTCAATTCTATATTAAAAACTTTTCAAAACTTCAAATTCGCTAGGATAAAAGAAAACTATAATATATGAAAACTCTTAAATGATAATCATTTATTTATTAACTATAATATTTACAAAAAATTATAGTAAAGCATTACAATGGAATATAAACTTTAGGTTTAAAATTCACCTTTGATTAGTAATACTTTACCCATATCCAGCTTTTAAACCAACACAAGATGTGTTTTATTGATTTTCCCTTGGCATACTTTCCTTTTGAATTTCTCAAATCATATATAGTCACATAAATTTATCTTAATGATTGAATTAATTAAATGAAAATTTATGAAACTAACTGACAGTTGTTAATTTCCAAGTTCACTGGCATGATTTCACCAACTTCTAAAATATCATTTTACTTTTCTTTGATTGGGAGTACCTTCAGAATCAAAGATTCTGAAGGGGATCTTTTATAATTTTGAATTGGTAAATCATAGAAAGAGTTGATCTCTCTTCATCTTATTGAGAAATGAAGAGGTTGTTGCTAGCTTCCAACACCTCCCTACCTCTATTTATACATTTCTGAAGAGATAGGGTCGAAGGCAAAGTAGTTACAACTGAAGGAGTCATTTTCATAACCACCCAAACTACCCAAACTTTGAAAAACATATTTTTGACATGAATACATGAGTTGCGGAGACATCGGTCATGTATGCAATAGGTATACGCAGGTTGCAATGCAAATACTTGCGTATGACATGTGGGTTGCAATGCAAATAATTGCGTATGACACGTGGGTTGCAATGCAAATAGTCGTGTTTTCTCGTATTATTCGGTTGATGTATTTGTAACTTCGGAATGTATTCACATGTATATCTCATGTATTGTACCCCAATGTTTATTTCGGGAAGTATCTATAATGTAATTGAGTCATGTCATGCCCCGATGCTCCAATTGGGAGATTCAATAATGTAAACAAGTCATGTAAATTCATTGAGTTTAACCCTCCATTGTAAGTCGAGGCAATAGTCCCCACAATTGTGTCAAGGTTAACCCTCCTTGTTGATCAGAGGGAAACATCCCCATAGTTGTGTGGAACTAGGGTTATTAGACTCTCAAAGAGATGTCGACCCTAGCAAGTAATTGTTAAGTGGGGCCGACATGTTGAAGTGGACATCAAGTGAATGAAAGAATATAAATAGAGAGTGAGCCTCTCTATTTATCATATACACACTCACTCATTGGGGCATATGAGTGAGAGAGGAGAATCTCTCTCAAGTGTGAGAGAGAGAAAAAGTTGTGGAGATCATCTTTTCTATTTTCAGTTTTTACTACTGCCATTGGTGCTCATTCTATCTCTGAGGAAGTTGAGGGGTTTTCTCCTTTATGGTTTCCCCGAGGAAAATTCTTTGTGTCTCTTGTCTCTTATGTTTATTGATGTGCATGTTATTCTCTCAGTTAAAGATCCTAAGATAATGCTACCTTGAATGATAAAAATATAACATGGTATTAGAGCTAACTTGAGAAGAAGACATTGTGTAGCTGTAGAATCTATGGCTTCTTACTTTTTGGGTCTCCCTCCACAATCCATTAGAAAAATTATGCTAGGCTGACTCTCCATTGAAGGGTGCATCTTTCTGTCTAAGCAGAATTCGATTCCGGACATTTTTAGTTTTTGGTGCAGGAAATTAGGGCTTCTTACAAAAGAGGAACTTTTGAGTGATCCTATCATAGGATTTATCTCCTCATCAAAATCTAATTTTAGAGACCTGGGTTGAGATTTTTGGTTGGGTGAAACTCTGGGAAAGTCAAACCCTAGTCTGACCCCGGGCTGGAAAAACCCTAAAATACTAAAATTGATAAGTTCTGGTACATTCACTATATCTCGAGATTGGATAAGGATCCGGAGCTGAAACTTTCACAGGCCAAAGATAAAATCCTTATTTACACTGTGTCCAAAATTTCTCTTCATATTCTCTATATTATAGGAGAGATGATCCCTCCAAGTTAGGGTTCCAGTGTCTTCTAGGATTCATCCCTAAACAGGACACTTGGGGAGAATTGCTATATCTTGGGCTAAAAAGGTCCAAATCAAATTTATGAAGATGTTCTGGAAAGGGCATAGACTGTACATTCTATGGTGGAAGTCTTAGACTATGAATATGAAACTGTGACACATGGAAGTCCATACAACGTCTCTATGCGGAATAGTCCTGAAACAGGTCACCTTGGGAAAACGCTCATTAGTCTCCATTGGTGAAACAAATTCTGATGAAACATGTGGTGTTGGAACAAGGACCAGAGAGGCTACATTAGTGATATTTTTCAAACATAGAGGAGTATTAATTTCAAAGATACCACAAAAACTGTATGAGGAATTTCTGTAGAAGAAATTGGAAAACTAGGGCTTCCTGTTCCGAGAGCTTCCCTCGACTGTTTTTATAAAAGGAGTACATTGGACAGCTCAACCTGAAGAGGTCTATCTTTCTAGCCAATCATATTTGGAAGATTCCAAGTTTTCAAAATTAGGGTTTCTCTAACAAACCCTAGATCAGCTAGCTCCTGAACCAGGACGAACACCTCAAATCGGTAAGATCTAATCTTTTGCTATTTTCATTTGAGGTTCTCATTTCAAAGTGATCTATCACATCAACTTGATGATAAGATTGGTGAAGTTGACAACTTCCAAGCATGGAAGTATAGGATCCCACTAGTTCTTGAAGGAAATGAATTGGACACCTACCTAAGTAGAGAGGTTCTAGTTCCAGAGGGAGATGAGCCTAAAAGCCTTACACCAGAAGAACTTGGTCAAGGCCAAGAAGATCATTGTCAATTCAATCACGGATCGCCTTATACCACAAGTGTCTTCCCTAAAGACACTGAAAGATATGTTTGATTCCTTGACCAAGCTATTTGAAGAGAAGAACATAAATTGAAATACAACTTTGAGAAAACAGTTGAAGAATGTGAAGATTTAGAATGCAGAGACCATACAGTCATATTTTACAAGGGTTTCTCAAATCAAAGAACAACTTCAAGCGGTAGAAGAAGAAGTGGAGAATGTAGAAGTTGTGATAACCACCTTGAGTGACCTCCCAGATCATGGGATTCATTCATTCAAGGAATGTGTTCCAAAAGGAAGTGATTACTTTCCAAAAGACTCTGGGAAGAGCACACACAAGAAGATGCTCAACTCATAGTAAGAGAAAAGAAGATGGGAGCAACTGAAGAACAATATTTCATGATTCAAAGAAGATACCTCAAGCAATGAGGAATATGAAGAACTCAACTCTTGAAGAACCTCTTATCCATCTTAGCATTTGGATAAGAAATGATGCTATTATGAATGAAGAAGATGATAAAGTTGAATGCTCAAGAAAGAGTCTACCCACAAAACAAATAAAGATAAGTATTCAATTTTCATTTCATGATATTGTTTTGTTATGCATTTGTTTATATTCAATTTATGTATTATGCGTGATAGAATGTTTTTATTAATGACAGTATACTACTAATATGCATGTGATGGGTAAGTAGCTTAGGGTGCTATACAACTCTCCATTGCTACTTATCTAGAATGAAACATCTTTGCTGACATATTGGATTAGTGCATAATCTCAATGTTGTCCTGGTGGAGATGGAAGGCATCTAGAAATGTTTCTGTGAGATATGGATGAATGTTGTATTGGCTAAAATAGTTGCATGATCATATATTTATGCATAAGAATTTGCCATTATGAATATGCATTATGAAATGTTTCTAACCATACAACTAATGCATTTGACTTATAGGAAATATCGTGTACATAATCACCTACAAGAAAAGAAGGATGAGGCTTGTTTCAAAGAACAAGTGACAACAGATAAAGAATAATATGACGAATGCAGCGACATCATTGATGCAGAACCTTCCATCTATGAAGAAGTAACCAAGAATAAAGGGAATACCAGTTCAAGAAGAATGATGTCTAGGATGCAGTATCGATAAATGAAGGGAAGTTCATAGTTCAATCATGCAGTAGATGGAAACATCGTGGGATACAATGAAATATTCGTAGCACGAGGCTTCTCACAAAAAGAAGGCATAGATTATGAAGAGACATTTGCATCCAATGGGAGTTGAGACACATGAAAGGCATAATCATGTGTGAAAATGAAAGAAGGCCTTGTTTGAGCTCAGAAGACACCCATGGGATAACACATACATGGGGAGCTTGATGAAGATCTGAACCTTTGCTACAAGGTTGAAGATGAAATTCTATGGAGGATGACAAGCTCACAGATGGGTGCGAGAAGAACTTTTGAAAAAGTTCAAGAAAGAGGATCTCGGTATCCAATGATCCTAGATGGATACATAGAATATTAGTAGTAGAGGAAGCTACTTGTCACTCTGGTACAAAATTTTTCAGTTCATAGAGTACGAAAGGCAAAGGGAGAATGATGTTTCGCTTCAGAGGGAGTGACTGCAGAAGATCCTAAGGTTCACCATGGTACGATAGGATGGACATCTTACTAATGGCTCTAGGACTTACTAAGAGTAAAGAAAATTCCAACCTTTTCTTCAAGGTTGAAGACGGAATACCAGTGATGCTACTGTTATATGTCGATGACTTGTTCCTAACAGAAAAGAGGAAATCATTAAAGTTGTAAGAAGGAGACTTCCTACCGAGTTCGAGATGAAGGACTTGGATATGATGCACTATTTTCTAGGCATGGAAGTGTGGCTAAATGCATATGGAATTTATGTGGGACAAGGGAAGTATATAGTAGAGATCCTGAAAATATTTGGGATGATGGATTGCAAGGCCATGACCACACCTATGGCATCGAACCTAAAGCTATTGAGCGATGCTTCATCAGATTTAGTTGATGCTACAATGTGTCGTCAGATGATTGGGTCCTTGATGTACCTGATGAATATGAGACCAGATATTTTCTTTGCTGTGAACACCTTGAGCTAGTTCCTGACAGATCTGAGACATGTTCACTTGATTGCTGCAAAGCATATTCTGAGGTACCTGAGGGGTACAGTTTATTATGGGCTCAAGTATGAGGCGGATCAGAATATTAACCTAAAGGGTTATGTTGATTTAGATTGGGTAGGAAGTACCATCAATAGGAAGAGCACTTCAGGGTGCTGCTTCAGTATGGCCCTCAGGTGTGATATCTTGGTTTAGCAGGAAGCAGTCTTGTGTGGCACTGAGTACAGCTGAAGCAGAGTCTTTCGTAGCTTGTTCAACTAGTTGTGAGGCAGTATGGTTGAGGAAGCTACTGTTTGATTTATTTAAACTCCAGTTGGATGCTACTTGTATATATTGTGACAACCAGAGTTGTGTGAAGTTTGAATACTTCAGGGAGAAGCTTGGTGTTCTCTATATCAAGGTTCCCTCCAAGGGGAAGTGATGAGTCCGTGAGCCATTCTGACATGGTGAGAGGATTGGTTCCTTCCATGGTCAAATGTAAGGGCTGAGCCATTCTGTCATGGTGAGAGGATTGGTTCCTTCCATGTCAGATATGAGTGTTGAGCCATTCTGATGTGACTGTAGGATTGGTTCTTACATGATCAGATATAAGTGTTGAATGGCATTCTCTGAATGGAGGCACCTGGTTAGTTACCAGGAATACTCAGCCTAGGGCTGAGGGCCATTCTAATATGACTGTGGGATGTGTTATCTCATGATCAGATATAAGCGCAGGGACATTCTGATGTGATTAAGGGATGTGTTCCCACATGATCAGATATAAGTGTCGAATGCCATTCTCTGGGAGAATGGAGGCACCTGGTGATTTACCAGGAATCCTCATACTGGGGCTGAGAGCCCTTTCAACATGTAGGCTGGATTGGTTCTTCGCATGGTCAAATGTAAGTGTAGAGCCCTTTCGACATGTAGGTTGGATTGGTTCCTCGCATGGTCGAATAGAAGTGTTGATCCCTTCCTTGGATAGTAGATGGTGTGTCCTGCTATGCCATAGGATATAAGTGCTATGCCCTTCCTTAGATAGTATATGGCGTGTCCTACTATGCCATAGGATGTAAGTGTTGTTCCTTCCTTGGATAGTAGATGGTGTGTCCTGCTATGCCAGAGGATGTAAGTGATGTGTCTTTCTATGGATAGTAGATGGTGTGTCCTACTATGCCAGTAGATGTAAGTGCTGAGCCTTTCCATGGATGATAGATTGTGTGTCCTATCATGCCAGTGGATGTGAGTGCTATGCCTTTCTGACATATATGACTAGATTGGTTCCTCTCATAGTCAGATGTGAGTGATGGGTGTGCCTTTCTGACATGGTGCTGAATGTGTTCCTCTCATGGTTAGATGTAAGTGTTGGGTAGGCCATTCTAACTTAGGGTCAGATATAAGCTTTGAAGAATACCTACATGGAAGCTAGGCCTACAACCAGCATGAAAAAGGGTTGGCTCTGTAGAACTTCTTGTGATGAGAAGAATGAAGAGATAGCACCATTTGATTGAGATAGCAGAAGCAGTAATGATGATGATGATTCAGTGATGATCCAGCTTTGATGATGATCTAGATCAAGTGATGATCCAGATCAAGTGATGATCCAGACTTGATGATGATCCAACAATGACGATCTAGATCAAGTGATGAAGATGACTCGATGATGAAGATGACTTGAATATGAAGATGACTTGATGATGATCCAAATGATACAGAGAAGAAGACTTGTGTTGATAAATTTTGTCGATAGAATACCTTCCTAGTTAAGAGGGAGTGTTGATGTATTTGTAACTTCGGAATGTATTCACATGTATATCTTATCTATTGTACCCCAATGTTTATTCTGGGAAGTATCCATAATTTAATTGATTCATGTCATGCCCCAATGTTCCGATCGGGAGATTCAATAATGTAAACAAGTCATGTAAAGTCATTGAGGTTAACCCTCCATTGTAAGTCAGGGCAATAGTCCCCACAATTGTGTCAAGGTTAACCCTCCTTGTTGATTGGAGGGAAAATTCCCCACAGTTGTGGGGCTCTAGGGTTATTAGACTCTCATAGAGATTTCGGCCCTAGTAAGTAATTGTTAAGTGGGGCCAACATGTTGAAGTGGACATCAAGTGAACGAAAGAATATAAATAGAGAGTGAGCCTCTCTATTTATCACATACACACTCACTCATTGGGGCATATGAGTGAGAGAGGAGAAGCTCTCTCAAGTGTGAGAGAGAGAACAAGATGTGGAGATCATCTTTTCTATTTTTGGGTTTTACTACTGCCATTGGTGCTCATTCTATCTCTGAGGAAGTCACAGGGTTTTCTCCTTTATAGTTTCCATGAGGAAAATTCTTTGTGTCTCTTGCCTCTTGTGTTTATTGCTGTGCATGCTATTCTCTCAGTTAAAGATCCTAAGATAATGATAGCTTGAATGATAAAAATCTAACATATTCCACATGGTCTGAGAAAGAGACATCCTACAACCAATGTGGATGCCCATTCGCATATTCTTAACGATCCTGAATGGACAAGTTTACTCGGCAGTCAAGTCTATTTTGAGAAGTTAGGCTTGGGCCTAAAGAAACTCAATATGTTTCCCGTGAAGTTTTAATGAGTTCAAAAAATTCAACTCATGGCCTCCTTACTGTTTATAATGAGCTCGAAGGAGAGTAGAAATAATGCTTTAAATGCAAGGAAACGAGTGTCATAGGCAGGTGAAACTAGTTCCAAGAGTAAGGAACAAACCTATGCATAATGCAAGGAAATCGAGCAACATAAGGAAACTCAGGGAACATCTCCTCAAGGTAAAAGTTGTCAATTTGTAAAGGTAAAATGATACAAGGATTAGCGACGATGCGAACAAAGATGAGGTCTTATACAATAAGCTAAAAGCGTGGAAGCCAACATTAGGCTCATAAGCCCGAGAAGGGCACATGCAAATGCAGTTATAGCTTGAACAACAAGACAAGGCCAATAAACAGTTGTGAATACAACTAAGAATCCTGTCTCCAAGAAACAACAACATCAGGATCATATTCAGAAGAAAAGATCAGATGCAGGTCACTTTAGCAAAAACACATGTGACTTTGCTATCATCTATAAAAGGTAAAGTCAAGGAAGAATCGACTGAAGAAGATTCTATAGCACCAAGGCTCGAAGGTTTATAATGAGTAAGATCAACCTCGAAAGGAGAGAAAAAATTAAACTCATCAGGCTCACTGACTTGATGTTCAAAGGAAGATTCAAAAGACTCAACAAGACCAACATAAGAAGAAAGGTCAGGATTACTAGGAAAATCAAGGTTAGACTTAGTCACAACTGAACCAACATCCAAAACAAGGTCAGACTATATCAAAGACTCTAGGAAGACCTCATCCAAAGGAAGGATATCATCCGATATAGGACACATGTCTAAAATTTCACTGTGGAGAGCAGGTTCCATAGTCTGTATACAATGACTCATATGGTCAACTTCTGGGACCAAGTCCCGAGAAGGTAAGCATGAAAACAGAGGTTGCTTCTCAGTAGCAATTTAATGCAAAGGACATTGGGCCACATATCTCACCTGTGGTGAAGTAGTGTCTATAAAAACACTAGGAATCAATAAAGGAAAGACTTGGTCTCTAGTTAGGTTAGGAGACGGATCAAGAAAATCCAACTGATCGATAGTGAAAATTTATTCAACATGATTAAAGTACATCACACGAAAGCATGTTGACACCACAGTTTGCATGGAATAGACATAATCACGTCCAAGGAGCATATTGAAGTCTAAGGGGTCTTCTATCACCATGAAGTCAACTAAGATAGTCTTCCCACCCAAAGTAACAGGTGTTTGAGAAAGAATTCCCAAGGCTATACTAGTTCTTCTATTAAACTCCAGTAACTAACTAGCAGTCGACACAAGGATGGGAGATCCCATGACTCACTAAGCACGAGCAAACAAGATACTAACTGAGGCTCCTTCATCAACAATACAATGAGAAATCATGTATGGTTCAACTTTGACCTTTATCTAGAAAGGTGCATTAGAAGGAAGGCGTGGCTCAACTAGGCTATCCCAATCAAAGGAAGAAATATGAGAGATTGGTGGGGGTTGATTTGAAGTGAGTTCGGTGCCCCCTTGTTCAGTAAGTTATGAACTAGCAATGAAGAAAATGTGACTAGCAGACACTTCACTCTCCAAAGGAAGAGTGGGATTGATCAACAATGGAATTGATTCAATCACTTCATGAAAGTCACTCTTTGAAGGGAGAGTGGGATTAACGAAATGTGGCATTGGTTCAATCACATCAGGATCACTCTTCAAAAAAAGAGTGGGATCGACCAAAGTTGAGATTGGTTCGACCACTTGATCAACCAAATGTTGAGTAGGTTGTTGAGAAACTATAGGTTGTTCAGGAGAAGGAAATTCTTGAGTCTTAGACCACACTCTTCGTACCTCTGCGATAGTAGGGCACTGGTGAGTAAGATTATCTCCCTCACATAGCTTAGAAGGGAACTTAAGCTTGGATTTCACATGACCAGTTTTCTCAACAGTGTCAACATGACTAGCAGTGGATGACTATTTTCTCTTAGCATGACCTACAGAGGATGAAATGTTTCCCCCAGCATGACCACCAGATGCTGGGTGACTGGGTCCAACTTGACTAAGAGAGGCTGGTTGTTGAAAAAATTCAGGATGTTAAAAAATGGGAGGACTATGAATCCAAACTCTTCACACCTTCGTGATGGAAGGACATTTATAAGTAAGGTGTTCTTCCTCACAAAGCTTACAAGGAAACTTGGGCTTGTGTTTTGAACAGGTAGCCTTTTCAAAAGTGTCAGCATGACTCGCAGTGGCTGACTTTTTGTCCTCAACATGAACTACAGAGGTTGAGAGAATTCCCCCAGCATGAGTTGCAGAGGCTGAGAGACTAGGTCCAACATGACCTGTAGTGGTTGGACATGCACCACCAGCATGAATATCAGAGGCTGAATGGTTAGGATCAACATTCTTTGCAGTAATTGAATGTGTGCCCCCAGCATGAAATTCAGAGGATGGGTGGATGGATCCAACATGACTTGCAGAGGTTGGATGGGTAGGTTCAACTTGAACATCAGAGGTTGAATGGGTGCCCTCAGTATTAACTATAGAGGTTGATTGACTGGATCCAATGTGACCTGGAAATATTGGAAGGATCCCACCAGCATGATCACCAGAGGCTGGATGTTGAAGATCAACTTGACTTGCAGATGTTGAGTGCTTAGATCCAACATGACCTACAAAGGTTAGATAGGTGCCCCCGGCATGAACTGGAGAGGCTGGGTGGAGAAGTTCAACTTGACCTGCAGAGGTTGAGCAAGTGCCCCCTTGCTTATGTGCCTTCCTCCTATTCCTCCTTCTTTTACTCCTTTTATACTGTCGGTTACTAGTATATGTACTTTCACCGCATGAGGTAGAAGGAGGAGGAGAATCAACTACAACTGAAGGGGAAGCAGTGTTTTGATTCCCTTGATATAAGGAACTTACTTAAGAAGCATCGGGAACATTCAGCATAGTTGGAGTGGAAAAAAACCACACCGGTAGCCCTAGGGTGAATCCAGGCAGATTCAAGGTGGCCATCAAAGGAGCACCAACATTCCCTGTGAGAGGAATAGGACAAGGAGTTCTCTACATGGGGATATTTTGGTTGGTTTTCAAGGGGGTGCTATCCATAGTTTCAAAAAATAAGAAAAAGTTTGAGGTTGACAGGAAACCACAAGTACAAAGCACACACTTGAAGGAAAACTAAGTACATACAAACCACACAGCACTCACTAAAAAATTCCTAAATCCAAAAAGACAAATAGGTATAAGATATGCTTTCCAAAATAAAGATGATAGACAGTTACTTGGTGTCCCTGCAGATGTTCTTAGGCACAAGCGGAGGAATCACCCACTTCCCTCCAACACCTTCTACCGAGGTTACCTTCCAAGCCCGTCCAAGGTCGACTAGAAATAACCTTCTGGTGTACCTATGTATGAACCCTAGATGTCAAAGAGACTAAAGGCTACCTTAACTATATTGGCAGTCTAGAGGGACAGTCGCAAGCCTGGTTCGTATCCATGGGCAGGGTAGCAAATCCCAAAACCCTGTCAACACTAGGCACCACACAGGGTCAGGAGGGTGGTATCGACAGAAGTCCCCAAATGCGCAAAAACTTTGTTCTATGCCTTGACAAGGAATCAGAGGGTTGTTTCCTTAGTCCAATCCTCCACGCAGCTTTGTGCTTAACTCCTATTTGAGAGGAGCTTCCTAGATACAATCAACATAGAAGAGGATTTACCTAGTGATTGGCCAACTACGTCTACATTTAAACACTTTTGGAGAGTTGAAACACCCTAATCCACAAGTCTAGCCTAAGCTAGTTGGTGTATGAGCCTGTAAAATAAAACTTACTAATAATTTTTAAATTATATCGTTCATTTTAAAAGGTTCTTTTTAGTCAAAGGCAAATGGTGTGAAACTTATGTGGTGTTTTGACTCAAAGTCGAAACGAAATGCAAAAAGCAAAAATTGTTCTCTTCTTTTCAAATAGAAACTTGAAAGCCACAAAAGAACAATTTATTTTTTATTTTTTCAAAAATAATAATATGCAGTGTATTAAAAACAAAACCCTAATCTACATGCATATTAAAATAATATATGTTCTTTTTATTTTTCTGTTATAAATGCAAAAGAAAACTACCTACAAACAAAATTATGCAGATGAGAAGAACAAAGCAAAAGGAACTCTACTATACAACCACCAAACAGAATCTAGAATGCCCTAAGGTCAGTATAAACCCTACTTGGAAGGAATGCTTAAATAAGAGACAAGTCAACTATTTTGGCATGGTGAAGTGAACCAAGAAAAGAAGAAGGAAACAAATACCAATAAGCTTCTAATTTCAAACAAAGATCACTAACAGAGGTTGACCAGAAACATAAGCCCAAAATCAAGCCAAGCAAAGTGGGTGGGGGGAAAGAGCAAAGAGAAAACCCTAATGCTATAAAAAGGCTTACCACATAGAGAAAGAATAGCCAAGTGGGATGAAAATAACTCCCTAGAGTCATGCACCTGCAGAGGACCCCGAAAGAACTACCAAACAACCTTCAAACAAAAGAAAAAACCACAAAAGAGGAAAAACATTGTTTAAAGGGGCATACACGAGTTTCACTACTGACAAGTCATGTATCATATGCATTTTTACTATAAATCAAGTCATGTATAAATACTATATGCGTGACTGTTCGATCTGCAACTCACGTATGGGTGGGAAAAAACCCCAAAAAGGTCAAAAAATGCCTTAGGAATGTAGGTCAGGTGTTCTATTAGACAGATAAATTGTTCCTAAGTGGAAAGAAAGACATGAAACCTTGCAAAAGACTGAAAGAAAAATAGAGAAACCCCAAACAGACAAGGCTCTCCCGAGCAGAGTCGCCAGTTTTGTTGTAAAGAAAAGTTTCCTATGGCTAGTGTTTAAGAGGCCATCAATGTACTGGGGTTGAAAGAGAGATGCATATAGTTCTACAAGTATATATAAGCAAGTTTTGGAGGTTATAATGGTTCATACCTTAACAAACGAAGGTCAATCCAAGAATCCCTTCAATCCTCCTCTTGCTCCTCTTGCTCCAAGAGACCTACAAAATGAATTATACCTTCGTCAAACCAATATGACAACGTATAAATAAATGATAATCAAATAAACATGAAATAATGATCTGAATAACATCATCATATGATCATAAACAAAGATTCAATCACACATTGAACAATAATTTGGAAAGAAGAAGGACATCACATCTTTATTAATCTTGAAAACAAGTAAAAATATACCTTCTCTTCAAGTTGGGCACTTCACAAAACCTTGATCTAGTTCTGCTGCTTCTCTTCTCCAAGGAACTCAACCTCCAAGCTTTGCAACACAAGGAGAATGCTTCTAGGGAAAAGGTGTGGGAAAAGAGAGTCCCAATTCCTCCAAAATAACAATGCAAAGATTCAAGTCCCCTCTCATGAACCTCCCTACCTATATTTATATGTTTCTGAAGAGATAGGGTCAAAGGAAAAGTAGTTACAACTGAAGGAGTCAGTTGGATAACCACCCAAACTACCCAAACTTCGAAAAACATATTTTTGACATGAATACGTGGGTTGCAGAGACATCAGTTACATATACAGTATGTATACATGGGTTTCAATGCAAATACTTGCATATGACATGTGGGTTGCAATGAAAATAGTCGCATTTTCAGGGTATACATGTGTATTATATAGACAAGTCGCGTACAATACGCGGGTTTCCTTAAGGAAACTCATGTATGCATAAAACATCCCATTTTTATGGTACTTCTGAAAATGTTTAGACTTTGGTGTCTTCTAGAAAGTTATATCTAACTTAGATACCTTTTCAACAGTGCAGAGAAGAGGTAAATGATGTTATAGAACTCCATATATGGGTCATCCACGTTAGGTGTTTTTTCAATGACTTTCATGAAGTGTCGTCATGGAAGTGTCCACATGCAACATAATCATGGGAAAGTGTTCATAGGAAGAGATGTGTCATTTTGAGCTATAACATATGCCCCCTAATGTATGAGGTTAGAGGGGAAGATGATATATGAAATACATTATAAAGGAAACGGGTGAGTATGGAGAGAGCAGAGAATCCAAGATCAAAAGGCTTGGAAAAACGTACCTGAAAGAGAGATAAATGTCAGACAAAACTGATCTTTGGGACATACAAGTCCATATACAAATCATCACCATAAAGATATAGGTGGATCCAACATATGTATAACTGATGAAACTATCATGGTCACTCAATAAGCAAAAAGGCACCATATAAAATCTAAAGGAGCCATGGCCACAAATGAACAAGGTGGATCCATACTCGATAATTGACCATAACCACAAAAATACAAGGTGGATCTATGTCACAGCAAAATGTCATATAAAGTGTAACAAGGTCTTGCGTAGCTTGGGCAATAGAAAAAGATGATGATGGTACTGTTGGCCCAAGGTATTCAATCCAAACTACCCAAAAGGTACAAATCCTAACCATGCGAATAAAGGAGTTGAAGTCGAACATGGAGGAAACCATTTGATTACCGGTCAATAATGAGAACCATTAACAAACATGAGGGAAACCACCATAATGAAAATGGTCCCCAAGCATTAGAGGACATTTCAATTTAAAATGGACCTTCTAAAAATAATACAAATTCCATGTCATCATGTATTAGCCAATAAAAATGATTTAAAATTAAAAAAAGGTAGCACCTCTTAAACAATTTTTAATATAAATTTGGGGATAGGTATCATAAAAAAACTACTTTTTGTTTGTATTTTCGACATATATCCCTCTGTTTTTACTCAAATTTCGATCGGGAGAGCTCGTTGGATGCGGAATTAATTTCTGCATCCAACGAGTACCCACTCGACATACTTTTGACAGGCCCCGCTACCCCATAAACAAGAAATACCTGAAAAAGCATGATGATGGGATTTTTCAGGTATTTCTTGTTTTTGGGGTAGCGGGGCCCGTCAAAAGTATGCCAAGTGGGCACTCGTTGGATGCAGAATTTAATTCCACAACAATAAATCGACTCAAGTTGTAGAGAAGCTCAAATACAACACCATATTCAACTATGTCATAAGCCCATTCTTGCATCTTGGTCCAGAGTTTTTGCCATGAGCCTTCCTGTACCTTGGCATTCTTAATGTTCTTTAGCCTGCGGACTAAAGGTGTGTTTGCAGTATGTAGTTCCTTGGCTTTGGTTGCGGCTCTTGTTAGGGTTAACCTTGACTCGGGATTGAGTCAAAGGTGGTTAGGTCTAGCACATGGTTTGGGCACATGGTTTGTTGTAGCCCATGGTATTGTCCCATGGTATTGCATGTGATTAAGCCTTTATAACGCTTGAGGAGGCTCCATTGTAAAGTGGCCTAGAGGTGAGCAGTGACTAGCTCGCTTGGCCCGGATGGCTGGTTTTGGCCATGTAATGAAGATATTTGTTGGTGCTGGTTTTCCCCGCATGGGGTTTCCAGGGTATATTGTGTGTCTATATGTGGTTGCTTGTGATA
Organism: Pseudotsuga menziesii; assembly: GCA_001517045.1. Taxonomy (NCBI): domain Eukaryota; kingdom Viridiplantae; phylum Streptophyta; class Pinopsida; order Pinales; family Pinaceae; genus Pseudotsuga; species Pseudotsuga menziesii. The sequence continues at coordinate 36,786 of LPNX010972970.1, forward strand.
ATGTTTATTTCTTGCTAATTATTATGTTAATGTTGCTCTCTTTTCATCTAACAATTGGTATCAGAGCTCAAGGAGCTTGTGTGAAGTCAAGAAATGGCTTGTGAAAACTTGTGAATTCCTGGGTGAGCTATTAGGAACCTATGAGCACAGACGTAGAAGTGGCAGCATGAGGCAGGGCCAGGAAGACACGTGTGAGAATAGAGGTAGTTTGGGTAGTTGTGACTGCAACATGGAGCTATCGCTAGAGTTAGAACTAGATGTGTCTGAGAGAAGGACAAGAAAGAAAGCAAGCATGAAAAGTGAGAGGATGAAGCAACATGATGGTGAAGTCACCATGAATATACATGAAAATAAAATTAATGGAGCATTTTGCATGTAAATGGGCATATGGCTGTAAGACCTGGTAAGGCATGCATACCCCTAGTAACTTACCGGTAAAGTCGGGAGATAGACCTAGGTGATAGGGGGGTGTATGTGAGATTCCTCAGTAAAACTTTGAGGGGAGTTGGTGATTACTCCAAGTCAAGTTTAAAGGGGGGATTGTTAGGGCTAACCTTGACTTGGGATTGAGTTAAAGGTGGTTTAGGTCTAGCACATGGTTTGGGCACATGATTTGTTATAGCCCATGGTATTGTCCCATGGTATTTCATGTGATGAAGCCTTTATAAGGCTTGAGGAGACTCCATTGTAAAGTGGCCTAGAGGTGAGTAGTGACTAGCTCACTTGGCTCGGATGGCCGATTTTGGCCATGTAATGAAGATCTTCATTGGTGCTGGTTTTCCCCACATGGGGTTTCCAGGGTATATTGTGTGTCTATATGTGGTTGCTTGTGATAATGTTTATTTCTCACTCATTATTATATTGTATTGCTCGTTATAATCCTAACAACTGTTATCAGAGCCATGGTTTGGCTTGGTTATGCTCGTTGGTGTTTCTATGTGTGTGTGCTGTGGAAAATATTGTATGTTCAGAGCTGAGCGTGTGTGAAGATAGCGATGATGTTTCAATTCTTTGGCCCCATTCTACCTGTGTGATCGTTGCACATGATTAAAGCACCCTGTCCAGCGGTGACAGCTCGTTGAATGAAGATGGCATTGTAGCTGCATGAAAAATACAATGTGGAGAAAGGCTGCATGTTTCTAGATCTGTGGATCTGATTGTGGCAAGCATGGAATTTGAAAGGAATGCAAGGCATAAAAGGGCGAGCATGGAAAGTGAGAGGATGAAGCAATAGATGGTGATGCTGTAGGGTGTAGTCATCATCAAGACACATGAAAAAAAAAATAATGGAGCATTTTGTATGTAAATGGGCATATGGCTGTAAGATCTGGTAAGGCATGCATACCCCTGGTAACTCACCGGTAAAGTTGGGAGATAGACCTAGGTGATAGGGGGGTGTATGTGAGATTCCTCGATAAAAATTTGAGGGGAGCTGGTGATTACTCCAAGTCAAGTTTAAAGGGGGGAATGTTAGGGTTAACCTTGACTCAGGATTGAGTCAAAGGTGGTTAGGTCTAGCACATGGTTTGGGAACATGGTTTGTTGTAGCCCATGGTATTGTCCCATGGTATTGCATGTGATTAAGCCTTTATAAGGCTTGAGGAGGCCCCATTGTAAAGTGGCCTAGAGGTGAGCGGTGACTATCTTGCTTAGCTCGGATGGCCGGTTTTGGCCATGTAATGAAGATCTTCATTGGTGTTGGTTTTCCCCACATGGGGTTTCCAGGGTATATTGTGTGTCTATATGTGGTTGCTTGTGATAATGTTTATTTCTCACTCATTATTATGTTAATGTTGCTCGTTTTAACCTAACAGCTCTAGTCTGTTTGGGTGCCATTTTGTCGGTTTGGTGGTCTATTTCACTAAGGTATTCTCGGCTTTCAGCCGACTGGATGCTCTGATGCTCTCTCTGTATGGATTGTGGTGAATGATCCTTCGACGGTCTAGTATTTATAGGTGATGTTGTGGATGTTTTGGTTGATAAGTGTATTAATGGCGGACATGATATTCCAGCTAGAACACTTGAATGTGTGTTAATGGCGAATTGCTTTCGGTGCTCGATGTCATGAATGCGCGATGGGACTATCGAGGTCGTCGGTCGATGTCGGTTATGAAAATGGTCGATGAAAATGGTCGGTCGATGTAAATGGTCGATGGTGTTATGTCGATGGGCATGATGTCAGTTGTCGAAATGATAATTTCCTGTCATATTTTTCTGCATGTATGGTATTATTTTTTATTTTTTTTATTTTTAGATTTTTATAGATTTTGGTTTATAGTTAAGGCCATTATAGAATTTTTTTTTTTTAGTTTCTGTAGCGTTTTAGTCGGGCTCCATTAACGAGTTTCTGAAATACTATGCCTTGTAACGTCCTTAGTCAGACTAGGCTGTTGGTATGTATCTCTTCAACAACGTAGGGTCCCATCCATTCTATATGGAGCTTTTTAGGTTTACCTTTTCCTCGACTATTGTATAGTAAAGCTAGGTCTCCTACCGATAAGTTTTTGTTCTTGATGTTTCGGTCGTGCCATGCTTTCTATTGTTGTTTCTGTATTTCTTGATGTTGTATTGCCATTAGTCGGTGTTCTTCAAGTTTGCTTAGTTGCAATAGTCATTCCTTTCTTCCTTGTTTGACATTGACATGTAGGATCTCTGCGATGATAGGTGTCTATTGTCGGAAGTGTAGTGGAACCACTGCTTCTTTTCCATAGACTAATCGAAAAGGAGTTTGGTCGGTCGAGCGTTTGTATGTTGTTCTATATGCCCATAATACTACAGGTATTTTCTCGTCCCAGTCGTCCTTATCAACATTGCATATTTTAGTTAGTCCTCTTGTTAATGTTTTATTAAATGCTTCAATTGCTCCATTCGACTAAGGATGGTATGCTGTACTCCGACGATGGTTGATTTGGAACTGTTCGGTTAGGGTTTTGATAGTTCTATTGATGAAGTGTGTTCCCTGGTCGCTAATTAAGGTTAGTGGACATCCAAATCTGGTGATGATATTCTCATAGATAAATTTAGCATCTATCTCACTAGAACATGTGTCGACTGGTTCAACCTCTTCCTGTTTAGCTACATATTCAATTTCAGTTATGATATACCTTGTGCCTATTCTTTTTGCTGGTATAGGAAATGGTCCTATGAAGTCTATGGTCCATATTTCAAATGTCAAACTTGGTTTTACTGATATCAAAGGCATTTAGGCAGGGGTTGACCTAGTCGTTGAAATCTATCACATTGACTGACAAAATTTTTGCAATCTCTATGGAGTGTCGGCCACCATAACCCTGTTTGTTGGATTTTCTTCGCAGTTGTGTCTGCTTGGAAATGTCCTCCTGTAGGTCCATAATTTGCTTCATGCATAATGTTGTCTCATTCGTGTTCTAGTACACACCTTCTGAGGATGTTATCTAATACCATTTTGTATAAGAATCCATTTATAAGAATGTATTGTGCAACCTTCATAGCTAAGATCTGATTCTTATTCGTACTCATTCCTTTTGGTGCATGTCCATTTTCCAAGAAATGGGCTATTTCTTCTAATTCTGCTGGGGCTGCTTCTATCCGAAATAAGTGTGCATCAAGTAATTCATCTTTGACTCCTGTCGGCTCTTCTCTTGTGTCGATTCGGGATAAATGGTCGAGACCGACATTTAACTTGCCTGGTCTAACAACAACTTCGAATTCAAATTCTTGGAATAATAGTATCCATCGACAAATCCTTCCATGATGTAGTGGTTTATTGACGAGATACTTAAGTTCCTGATGGTCTGTATAGAATATAAATGGGTTAGCTATAAGATAATGTCAATATTTTTGTAGTGCAAATACCATTCCTAGTGCTTCTCTTTATGTTGTCGAATAGTTTCTCTCAGCCTTGTTTAATTTTCTGCTACTGTAAACTATAGGATAATCCATTCCATCATCTCCCGGTTGAGTTAAGATTGCTCCTATTGCTAGGCCTAAAACATCAATATGAACATGGAATTTGATCGATCAGTTTGGAAACCTTAGGATTGGTGCTTCGACTAGTTTTCTTTTTAATTTCTTGAATGATATGTGGCACTCCTTTGTCCAGTTGAATTCTTTATCTTGTCTTAATAGTTCTTCAAGTGGATAGGTCATATCTGAATAATATCTTATGAATTTTATGTAATAGCCTATGTGGCCAAGTAACACCCTGGCTTGTTTTGGGTTTACTGGTGGTTTTAGGTCAAGGATAATTTTGATCTTTGCAAAGTCAACCTTAATACCTTCCTTACAGACAATGTGCCCTAATAATATCCCTATGGGGGTCACATATATGCATTTCTTGATGTTTAGGGATAGTTTAATTTGTCGACATCACTCCAACATAAGCCTGAGCCATTTGCAATGATCCTTTAACATGGAGTATGTTTTCCAATCATCAAAGTATACTGCCATGGTCTTGTAAATATATTCTTGAAATGTTTTCACAACAATTCTAGAAAATACTGCAGGTGCATTTTTTAATCCAAAAGGCATAACCTTGTAAGCAAATGAGCCAAATTCATAGACAAATGTTGTTTTCTTCTGGTCTTCTTTAGCTATTGGAACTTGGTTATAACCTGAGAATCCATCTATAAATGAGTAGCATTCATGTCCTGCAACCTCATTTAATATTTCATCTACATAAGGAGTTGGAAATGGGTCTGTCAGTGTCACTTTATTTAGTTCTTTGAATTCGACACAAATTGTTAGTTTGGTTGGGTCATGTTTCTTAGGCTACACAACCATTGGACTTTCCCATTATGATTGGTCAATAGGATAGATGATGCCTGCTGCAAGCATGTTTTCAATTTCCTTTTTTACTATTTCTTTGTATTTGTGAGCTAGTTTATATGGCCTTTTCTTCATACGTCTAACATCAGGTTTAGTATCAATCTTCATTTCTCCCATTTCATGGACTAAGACTTTGAGGTCTTTATAATATTGAGCAAATACATCTTGGAAATATTTTAATAAGTTCACTATCTCTGTGATCTGCTCTTCACTCTAGTAGTCACCAATCGTTTCCATTTTTGGTCGATCATCATTTGGGATGTCGAATTCCCTAGTTTTGACTTTAGCATCTAGCCATTCTGGTGCTTTGGCTTCATTGATTGGTTGACTTCCTTCCTTAAATTGTGAGAATGCGGTAGGGAATTCGGCTGTAGTCATTTTGTTGGTATCCTGTTTGTCGGTTGTTTCCACTTTAAGGATTGTGCAAATAAGTTTGGTCATTTCGACATGGTTTGATTTCCATCTAAATATTTTCCATTTTGTGTTTTCATTTTCTAACTATAGTCTTGTTGACTACGGTTTTGTCCTTGTTTGTATATTGTTGCATTTCATTGTCTGTCGATTATCTTTTAAGGGTTTGTTTTCGGTCGGAAAGATAAATTCTTTAATTTGTTTTGCTATTTCAACCAAGTTTTCATTCTGTGGTATAAATTTGAAATCTTTAATGAAATTTTCCCTGAGTTCATGCCATAAGAATGTTTCACCTCTAGCTTCTTCCATTTTATAACATTTGTTTGGTAAGTCGGTGAGGGTTGATGGGAATAGGTGTGGCCATGCTCGTTCATCCTTGTATCCAAGTCTTCTCCATTCTTTTTCACATGTCCTAATATGATCTTCTGGATTCTATCCTTGAATGAATATAGGTATATGATCCTGTTTGGTTAACTTCTTTCCTCCAAACCTTTTGATAAATTAAGTCGAAGTTGTTGTCCAGGTCTGCAATCTTGTTTGATGGGTATCCCACGATCGAGTAGCTTGTCCTATAAAAGTTTCTACTAGGCTTTGAAGTCGGCCATGGTCACCAACATTTTTGGAAACTTGTTCTACATTCATGACTGGTGATGCTCTTTCCTTGTATTGTGTTATTTGTGTAGTATTTACATTGGTAGGTTGTAAGGTTAGGTATTCCCTAATTTTCTTCTGAAATACTTTTGGGACAATGGACACTATGAAGCACTGTTGGGTGGGATTTTTTTGCACTTTTTGAATAGTCCAATACCCTCTTGCTTGTGTTTCATAGTTCTCGATCTCCCAATCATATAATTCCGCGTCTAAATTATAACCAACTGAGTCTTGGTTGCCTAAATGAATTTTTCCATAGATATTAGGTTCTGTATAATCTACATTGTTTTGAATCTGGTAGAGTTGTCAGACATCGACTTCTTCATTGATAGGTTCAGTCCAAGGTTCTCCTTAATATAAGTGAATAGGTACAATGACCTTTTGTCCATTCCCTTTTAATTTGATTCTCTCTTTATCCAAGGATATCGATGCTTTCATCTTTATACCCCAAGGTCGACCTACTAACACTGGGAAGGAACTGGATCCTTCCTTAGGGTCAATGATTTTGAAGTCAACTTTGGTCAAGATTCCTTTTATAGTTGTGTCAACATTTTTCCAGACTCCATTAGGTTCAATTAGGCCCTGGTTAGCTAGTTTCAGGTATATGCCCGACTCATAGAGTCGAGGTCTGCCTATTTGTTCCCAAGTGTCACGAGTCATGATGTTTACTTGTGATCCAAAGGCGAGCACTACTTGTCAAACATGGTATCCTTCGATTTCTAGGTCGACAAGTGGGTCAGCATCACCTTTATCTTTTTTATTTAAGCTACAAATATTCTTTGTTTGTTTTTCGGAGTTGTTATGTTTTATTTCATATAGCAAATCGATGAACTGAGAGACTGAGTTGTCTTTTTGTATGAGCTGTATTAATTCGTTTATTGTGTTATGTCGATTGTCGTTAGCTTGTTCTTGTTGTGCAAATTCTTTGAATACATTGGTTGTTTCTTTGTATGTTTGTTTTTCTTAAAGTGGATCAGGGTAGATATTTTTCTCTTTTATTTTGCTGATTCTTGGGTTATCACTTCTTATTTTTGTTCCTTGTCGAGTTACAATATGCAAATTTTAGTGTTTATTACATCATTTTTTTGCACACACAACAAGACATTAACATTTTTCTTTGTATTTATTTTTTCCAACATGGTAGGGAAATCCTCTAGTGAGTGATCCCCTACTCCATAATGAGTACAAAATTTGAGGTCAGTTCTGTCTTTATATGGACAGTCTACATACCAATGTCCCTCCTTATAACATGTAAAGCATTGGATGGGTTGACGTAGTCAGTTGTCGTGATTCCTAGGGAATCGGCCTCGTCCTCCATAGCCTTCACGTCGATTGTCATATCATTGCTCGTATCTTCGACCTTCATATCTATGACCGTTATGATCATTTGGTAAGTGGTTTTTCTCATTATTTTGTGCAACTGCATTGGTTTGGTAGACTGCATGATAATTCTGTCGGTTCTTCAAGTTCAAATGGCAGTCGGCTGTGTTATGATTTTTAGTTTCATAGATTGCACACGAGGATGCCTTATTGTTCTTCATGTTGAACGGGCAATATTTTGTCGAGTGGTCCCCATGCTCCTGGAAAATGTTGCAAAAACATTTTGTCTGCACGAATCAAACGTCTTGTTGGCTGTATTCCTGTCGACAGTTGTCTTTGGAATGTCCGGCCGTCGAGCACTTTGTGCAACGGATATCCTGATTTTTGAGGTTTAACTCATTTGAAGACTTCTGTACACTCCCAATATATTCTTCTAATCTATGATCAGTGGAGTATGTTGGTATGTCCTCATCCATTTCCACTTGGAGAGATTTTGTAAGCACATCTTCATAAGACTTGAATGTTTCTAGACTTATGTGTTGGCAGACTTTCTGAGATAAACCTGCAAGAAACCACTGGATTAGTAATTTTTCATCTATAACATAGTCCAGCTGGCTCATAAGGTCTTTCCATCACTTATCATAGTCGCGGATAGTTTCTCCTGCCTTCTGTGATGTTGTTTTTAGTTTTTTCGTTGCCAGGTGTTTTGCATCTAGAGTTTTGAAAAATGATAGAAATTGTGCTTTGATCTCAGCTTTGGTTGCTCTAGGTTGTCTTTCAGAAAAGGTCATATACCAAGTTAATGCCCTTTTCCTCAAGGAACCGACAAACTGTGCCATCTGTCTGTCTTCATCTGTAACTTGGTTAGCCTCCCAAGTCGACTCGCAGACGAACCCGTGTCATCTGGGGTCCTCATCCCCCTCATATAGAGGAATGTGTGCTGACCTGTGACCCATGTCAAAATCACTATCGCTACTTTCAGGAGGTGGCGGTGGTGGAGGTGAGGGTGGGGGTGGTGGGTTTATTGGCTTGTTCTTCTCTGCGAAACTATGGTCAACAAAACTTTCGTTCCCATCGGTTGTTGATTCTTCTTCGACAGACAGTTGGTTGATGTCGAATTCTTCTGTCGATGGCCCACTACAACTATTTTTTCCGTAGTTCTAAATGTTCTGTGTCTTTCAAAGTTGTATTTGGTAGGGGGGTGCTCCTTCATGTGTCGGTAAGAGTAAGTGGATACTTTAGTTGGAGGGTACCACTTGAAAGGTAACCCAATTTCCTTCCTCTAGTCAACAGATAATGAGGTGTTATCCAGTGTATGTCTCGTCGTCTAGTCGACTCTATATACCAGAGTCACCAGCTCATAGTCGGAGGTCCTCTTCGATAATAGTTTGTATCTGGGTACGTGGATTCAATGGAGAGAGAGTTATTCCTTCATGGAGAGCTCTTAATTGGAGAGCTTCTGGATGCTCTATCCACAATTCTTCCTCTGTAGGGGATGCCTCTTCTTCCACACCTTCTTCATGTCGGTCATGACCCACCTCTGGTGGATTCCCTTCCTGGTCGGTCACCCTAGGAATCCTTCCTCTATGCAGTGCTGAGGCTCTTTCTCTTCTTGCTTCCCTCTTTTGTTGTCCTTCTTCCCTCTCTATTTTCTGAATGTTCGACATACCGTTGTGTGATACTATTCTCTTGATTTCCCTTTTAGTCAACTTCTCATTACTGGTGAATGGTATATGCTTCTAGTCGACTAGAATCCACTCCATTTTATCTCAACATATGACTAGCTACCTCCCCATAGCCTACCCGATGCTTTTAGAAAGCCCGAATAGTTCGTTCTACTTGCTTAGGAAGTATTCCCACTCACTTTCTACAATGAATTTTTCCCACCTCTTTTGCTTTTTTGCCTAGTTAGATTTTGATGGTAGTCCGTGAAGTGATGGACGAGGTTTGAAAATATGACCTACTCCCTTCTCGATCAGAAATTTAAACAACAAGGTCGGTAAGGAGCACAGAAATTGATCGGTGAGGTCTGTGTAAAATTTTTCCTTGATGGTTTCCACTGAAGTTCTGTCTTCTACTGATTGCTCCTCGTAGAATTCGTCGGCAATTTTATCGAACCACTCTGACAAGTTTGTTATACCTCCTAGGATCAGTTTTTCCAGCAACTGTTGGTCTCTAGTCGCTTCCGGATTTTTCATGCAGGAGTTTCTTCAGAAGTTGGGGCACTGATTCTACAAACTTCTCATGTCTTTCTGTAAAGAATCTTGCTTTTGCTTGTGCAATTGTTAATCTGTTTCTTCATGCGTAATTATGCAAATAGTTTGCAACTTTATGTTCCCACCAATCCTTAATCTCCTATTTTGATATCATCTGTTTGCATACATTTCAAACATGTACTACCGGCAATGGAACCAATGTTGTAATCTCACAGATCACATAAGGTTACCAATAATACATACTAAAACATACATATATAATAGAGACAAGAGATAAGAACAAGTAGGTGAATTAACAGATTATATTACATGAATGAGTCCATACAACACAGAGAACTGAACTGAGTTCTCATATGGCTCAACAGCCTAATATATATGATTACAAAACAGTTACAAAATAACTACCTGTCGGTTCGGTGAACCGACATGACCTTAGGTGGCCAACCTAATCTCTAGTTTAGTCGGCTAATTGTTCAAGTCAACTTATTGACTTGATCCTCCAATAGATATGCATCTTGCATTTTAATTTCCAATTCCCAGGTGGCTTCCTCTGGACTAAGGTGCTTCCATTGCACCTTCACCTGTCCAATGGTGCGGTTCGAAGTGTAATCTCCCTCCTCCCGAGGATACAGTCCGGTTCCACCAGAAAATATCCTTCTGGTTCCACCTGTACATCATTCCAGTTAACAACATGAGTAGCATCATGAAAATATTTCTTTAATACGAAAATATGGAAAACATTATGTACTCTTAAATTAGGTGGTAATGCTAATTGATAAGGTACTTATCCAATCCTAGACAGAATTTCAAATGGACCACAATAACGAGGTGCCAATTTTGCACAACTCCCCAGTCTCAGAGAGCTCTTTTTGGGCCTTACCTTGATGAACATATGTTCACCTACCTGAAACTCCTTTGGATTTATTTTTAAGTCTGCTTGACTTTTCTGCCGATCCTGTGCCACTTTCAGATTTCCCTGCACTTGTTTCACAATTTCTTCCATTTCTTTTAACAGTTCTGGACCTAATACCAATCTATCTACTGAATTACTCCAAGAGATAGGAGTATTACATTTCCATCCATATAAAATTTCAAAAGGAATAAATCTGGCTGATGTCTGATAATTATTATTCTAAGCAAATTCTACTAGATGTAAATAGTCCTCCCATTTACCAGGCTGGTCTTTCACATACATTCTTAATAGATATTCTAATACTTGGTTTACCCTTTCAGTTTGTCCATCTGTTTGAGGATGGAGAGAAGTACTAAAATTTAATGTGGTGTTTAACCCTTTAAACAAAGACTTCCAAAAGTTTCCTGTAAACTTAGGATCTCTATCTGAGATTATGACTTTTGGTACTCCATGTAATCGAAAAATCTGCTTTAGAAAAATATCAGCTATGTTTGCATATTTATAAGTAGTTTTAACAGGTATAAAGTGAGCTGCTTTGCTTAACTTATCAACTACTACCATGATAGAATCATTCTGATTTTTATTTTTAGGCAACCCCGTAATAAAATATAGACTAATTATCTCCCATTTCCATCTAGGGATGGGTAAAGGCTGAAGCAAGCCAGCTGGGTGTTGATGTTCATTTTTTACCTGTTGACATTCAAAACACCTAGCAATATATTATGCTACTTTAGTTTTCATATTTTGCCAGAAATACTCTTTTCTTAACATGGTTATAGTCTTTTGATAACTTGGATGACTTGAATATGGTGTTTTATGAATTTCATCTAGAATTAACAGCTTAACTTTAGGTATGTTAGGTACATACATCCTATCTTTATACAGTAAAATACATCCTAGTTTTCATATTTTGCCAGAAATACTCTTTTCTTAACATGGTTATAGTCTTTTGATAACTTGGATGACTTGAATATGGTGTTTTATGAATTTCATCTAGAATTAACAGCTTAACTTTAGGTATGTTAGGTACATACATCCTATCTTTATACAGTAAAAATTCTTTTTCATTTAAACTGTAACCCTTAATTAAGTTTTCTATTGGATTTTATTTAGCTTTAGCTTGCAAATTCTGGTAAATTTCATCTTGTTCTATTCCTTCTTTAAGCTATTCATCTAAATCCGAAACATAGGTGTTGATAACTGCTGCAATATTTAGCCTTGTTTTCCTACTTAATTCATCAGCAACTTTATTTTTTTTACCTTTTATATGCTGAATTTCAAAATCATACTTGCTTAAGAAAGCTAACCACCTAGCTTGCCTGGCATTTAAATTTGGCTGATATAAAAGATACTTCAATCCTTTATTGTCAGTCATTAAAACAAATTTTCTATCAATTAGGTGATGTCGCCACATCTTTAAGGCATGTATTACAGCTGCTAATTCCAGATCATATGTTGCATATTTCTTTTCATGAACTTTTAACTTTCTAGACTCATAGGCAATAACATGCCTTCTTGAGTCAGAACACCACCTAAGCCATCATTATAGGCGTCAGTGCACACTACAAATTCTTTATTAGGATCTGCTATTCTTAAAATAGGTGCGCTGGTTAATAAAGTTTTTAACTTTTTAAAGCTTTCTTCACATTTATGATTCTAGTCGAACTTCTTTCCTTTCTTCTGCGAGGAAGTTGTCGGAATTGCTATCCTCGAAAAACCTTCAATGAACCTCCGGTAGTAACCGGTAATGCCCATGAAATATCGAACATCCGTCACATCCTTAGGAACTAACCAATCTTCGATTGCCCTTATCTTTTCAGGATCTACGAAAATTCCTTCCTTGGTCACCACATGACCTAAATACTGAATCTTATCCTTGAAGAAATCACATTTACTAAACTTTGCAAAGAGTTGATGTTCTCGCAACTCTTGCAAAACAATTTTTAGATGTTCTTTATGTTTTTCTTCCGTTTTTGAATAGATTAGAATGTGGTCGATAAACATGACCACAAACTTATCTAAATACTTATGCATCACGTTTTTCATTAAACACATGAAGATAGTTGGGGCATTGGTAAGCCCGAATGGCATTACGACAAATTCGTAATGACCATATCTGGTTCTAAAAGCTGTCTTAAAGATGTCTTCATTTTTAATCCTCACTTGATGATATCCAAAACTTAAATCTATTTTTGAAAACATCGTGGCTCCACATAGTTGATCAAATAGATCATCTATTTGGGGCAACGGATATCGATTTTTGATGGTCATGTTGTTTAACGGATGGTAATCTATGCAAAGTTGCATAGTTCTGTCCTTCTTCTTGACGAAGATGACAGGTGTCCCTCAAGGAGACACACTTGGTCGAATATACTTTTTATCAATTAATTCTTTTAATTGAGATTTTAATTCATAAGTTCCAATATGTTCATTCTATACGGGGCCTTTGAGCTAGGTACTACACCCAGTACCAGTTCAATGGTGAAATCCAATTCCCTTTTCGCAGGTAATCCTGAAATATCTTATGGGAATACATCAACATATTCTCTTAAGACTGGTATGTCTTCCACTTTTAACTTATCTATTTTAATTAAACTTTCGTCATCAGTTATTATTACTGTGTAATATTTACATCCCTTTCTAACAGCTCTTTTAAGTTGTAAAGTAGAAATCTTCCTTACAGTATTTTTTCTAGGAATTCCTTTAACACTTACTAGTTTTTCGTCACTATTTAAACATGTGAAGGTTTTATCATAATAATTTAGAATTACTCTATGTTGTTCTAACAAGTCCATACCAATCAGAAAATCATAAGAACCAAGAGGCAAAACATTAAGTTTAACAACAATTTCCAATTTATCCATAACTATTGCACATTCTTTAACAAAACAAGTTACTTTTCTTTTAGCACTAGTGGCTAACTGAACTAACCATGAATTCTCAAACTTATCAATAGATAACTTACATTTTTCTACTATTTGGGGTGCAATATAACTGAGACTAGCTCCTGGATCAATCAAAATAGTTACAAGGGTCTGATTTATCATACCTTCTACTTCCACCATGGAAGTCTGATATTCAGCTTGTCGATTCTCCAAAGCTATGTTGATTCTAGGCATGCTCCTTGCTAGCTCCCCAATGGTCATCTCCTCCTGTATGGTATGAATATTGCTAACAGTCTTCTTCTGGTTTGGACAGATTGAAGAATAGTGTGGGCCATTATACTCCCAGCACTTGATAGGCTCTTTGCGCTCAAAGTTCTTGGTAAAATTTCCCTGATTATTTGCAAATTCCTTACCTTTAGGATTATTCTGATTGTTGGGTGTATTTCTCTTGTTTCCCTCGAAATTCTTGTTATTAGAATAATTTTTGGCCTTATTGTTTTTGAAATTTCTGTTAGGCACAAAATCCTTCTTCTTTTGTTCAAACTGATTTTTATTTTTCTTAGTTTTCCAGTTGGCCAAGCCTTCTTTCTTTTGATTCTGCTCAAAATAGAAGTTAGCTTTTCTCATAGCTTCCTACAAGGTCTTTGGGTTATCATATTAAATTCTATATTTAATATGATAAGGTAAATAGCTAAGAAATCATTGTACCTTTGGTTTCTCATCTACAAGGTATGGTACATACCTAAGTAGACTTAAGAACTTGCTATTCAGATCCTTCATTGTCATTGATCCTAAATTCAGCTCATAAAACTCTTTGTCTCTCTCCTCATAATAATACTCAGACAGGGATTTATTTTTCAAATACCTATTAAAGGTACTCTAGTTAACATCTTTCTCTTTTATGCCCTTAACTCTTTTCAAGTCTTGCCACCAAATGTCAGCCTTTCCTGAGATGTTATATATAGCCATTCTATCCTTTAACTGGTTAGAATAATTATATATTTGGAAGTAATTCTTCATCCCAGATAACCAGGATTCAGCTTCCTCCCCCTTCTCATTCTCTCCATTAAAGGTTGGTGGTTTTATCTTTTTGAATTCCCTGAAAATTTTCTCATAAGGTTTGTATTTCCTCTTTTTAGTGTACATATTATCATCACTACTGTCACTAGTAGTATGATAGTTTCATTTTTCACCAAACACTTCAGAAGACGAACTACTTTCAGTTTTAGTATGTTTCATCTTTTTAAATTTACGTTGATGACTGGCATCTTTTGATTCTAATCTTCTACCCCTACCCTCAGTTTGAAACTTTTCAGTTAGGATCTGATTCAGCTCTTCTTGAGCCCTCAGAATCCTGTCATTTTCTTGCTTTACAGACTCCATTTCAGTTTTTAAGTCTTTTACAGTTTGTAACAATTCTGAGGAATTGGTAGTTAAGTGCTCTGGTATAGGATCTCTTGGTCAATTTTCTGTTTTAGTAGCTAGAGATTCATCCTCTGCATATTCTTCCAGCCTTTCTACACCTGCCTGTTAAACTTCAGAAAACAATTCTCTGTTGAATAACATTTAAAATAAAATACGTCAGCATAATAATTTAATTTACTGTTTTATGAAAGCTAGTTGGGCTTCATCAAGGCCTAGTGTTTGAACCTTGCGCTCTGATACCACATGTCAAGACCCCAATTTTTCACAAAAATTTAAAATTTTGAGATAACAACAAATGCTAAAACTTGCGGTTTACTAACAGCTAAAGGTTAGCAATAAAAGAAACAGTCAAGTGATTAGTATTACAAAATATCAATTATGTTAACTCAGTAATTCTCTTTTGTAACAAGAATAAGGTTTACTTGTAGATTGTTTTATTTCAATTTACTGATGAGTTTCTTCATGTCAAGTAGGTGGAATCTAACTTTTGAATCTTGGGCTTACTTTTCATTTATGCTAACGCAGAAGATTATTGGTTCTTACAGGTTTACAAGTATGATCGAATGAGTAACGTTTAAAAATTCATAAAGTATCCAGCAATGTTTTATTTGCAATTATAAATATTACTAATTAAGTTTCTAAATTCAAAACAACTTCCGTGAGGTAAAACTGTTTGGCTTCCTTCAGTTTTTCTTGTAACAAAGTTTAGATGTACGTAACGATAGTAAGATATGTTTTGTGGCTCTAAAAATTATAATCTCGATCGCAAAGTAACTTCTACTTTAGTCTGCATAACTTGCAATGTTATAATGATTGCTTTGTCAGTATGTATACATTAACATATTATCTTATCTGTGTAACAACTGTTCGGCATTTATTTTTTGCGAGGAAACTTACAGCCTTTAACCTTCTTGACAATATAAGTTTGATTTGTGCAAACAGAAACCATAATGCCTTCTCACATGATACCATTGTTTGCCTATGCTTTAACTTCATGTCGAACCATGTGGTTCTAATAATTCTAGACTCAAGTAGGATCATTCCTATTCAATTTCTTATTTTTCTATAATACTCCTCTTGTATTAAGTTACTGTCTACAAAAAGTTTTACTGAGATTGATGCTTTCGATAAAGGTTGACTTTCTAGTTATTTTGTATAATTTTATAACCATTTTACTAACCAATAGACATGGTGAATCATTAGTAAATACCAAGTTGAGTCACAACCAAAATCTATCAAAGTTTCGTCGCTTTGAACTATGTAAAATAAATTCATAAAAGTGTTCTTACAATACACTTTGCTAACTTCATAGATTTGCTACCATTTGATTTATTAGTTCCTATATGACTTATAGACATGCATAATCTATTTTGTTTATTAGATAGTCAAGTCTCTAATTAGTTTAAGGTCATAAACAAGTTTAAAATAGAGTTTATGATTCTCCATAATATTATGTTATTCCATTTATAAAAGTTATAACTTGAATTGTCATTTTACAAGAGATTAACCCTGTATAAACTATAATGTTTCTACATAAGAAAAATATAGTTGTTCGATGGTTAACTTGAGATATCCCATATAACATATGACTTCTATCCATATCAAGGTCAACGTTTAAAGCAAAAAGGGTTACTAACATCCATAATGTATTAGTGATGTTACAATATAATAGGCACATGGTTAATGATGAAATAAGTTTCTATGCATGAACGAAATCGGGCATTAACCAAAGTTTAAAGGTGACACTTCTTTGCTAGGTCATCATAAATCATAACATTGATATTCTAACCATGAACTAGCATATGATGAGCGGTGTAATTGATTTTCAAGGCAATAATTTGGTTTATGTTATAGTTTACACATCGTTTCAATGATTAAATAATTGGTTATTATTATATGCAGGCGAATATAGAAAATGATCCACTACATGGTTTAATTTAACGTGACCACGTGGTCTTCTCCTAGCCATGCGTGGAAGATATAAGAACCATCGTAATCCTAACCCTTTTCATTTCTCCTCCGCAATTCATGCTAGCCCTTGAGGCTGCTCTGCTTGGTTTTCATGGCGATCGTAAGCTCTCCTTCATTCCAGTTATCCTGAGTCCTGGATTAGGGTTGCCTTTGCCTCCGGTATTTGGTTTTAAATCCATTCTTAGTGGTTGTGAGTTCTCACTCTGCAAGATTTGTTGAGTCTATCGTTTCCCTGGGCTCGCTGTCTGCTCAATCTTCCTTTCGTTGTCCTCATGGCGCGCTATTGCGTGAGGTTCAGTCTTTACAAGCTATTGGGTCTATAATTTGCAAAGTCTGCTGGTGACAGTAAATCCACGAGGTTGTTCGACATTTCAAATCACAAGTAAAATTTGTTTTAGTGTTTATTTAACTTGTATAATGTTTATATGTTGTTATGATAGTATAAACAAAGCTTGAGTTATTTATCTTCTAACATTTGTAATAAACTCCTTGCAGGGGCTCCCGACTATGTACATCCCCGATGGAGGAAGTATGCAGACAGTCTGCGAATGCCATGGCTTGTGGCTTAATATGGGTAAGCCCTGTGGTCAATATGTTGGGTTTTACCCTACTTGTATCAGGGTGGTCATTTGGAATAACCCAGAGTTGGGGAAGCTTTCCTAGACACGCCATAAGATATGCAGTCTCTTTTACAGGTTGTTTGTTGATTTTCCAAGTTTCAAACCCTCGTTAGTCGATGGGTAAACTCGGTCTTAAACTAAGAAATGTAAATAGTTTTGTGTTGATGTTTAGATTTACGGCTTGTTTAAAATTTTAACAATAGTTTTCTTGTAAAGACAGTTTTGTCTTCAAGCTTGTCTTAATTTATCGAAAGCTTAACATTATGCTTTGTGTACTCTAGGTTTTTACCCTTCTCGACTGTAAGCGAAGTTTTGTGCTCTTCTTAAAGTACTCTGTAAAAGTTTATTATTAATGTTTTTAAGACTGAATATATACAGTCATAGTTTAGTTATAATCTTACTTGTTTTTGCTCAGGGTTACGAGCTAGGGTTTATCCTATGGAAACCCTCGTTTTAAAACAAATTATTCTACTTAATTTTTAACAAATTCTATTACTTATTTAGTTTGACTGTTAACTAGTATTATAATGTATTGTGGAAATTCTAGTTTATAATAATTACCAATATATTTTGTTTGTCCTTAAAGGACTGTAAGTAATTTGTAATAACCTAGTTGTTTAATAGTTACATAATCCAATTAATTTGGTTTATAACTTCAATGTATTGACATTTATAATTGTAATATATATAAAGGTTTCAACCCTGTCATTTGCTTTTACATATACATCATGTTCGTAAAATTAAAAGGAACAGTTCTTTTTATAAGTATACATTTTGTAAATGTTGTTCATTAATGTATTCTTGTTGTTTTTCCTATTGGAATAATAAAAGGGAAATGATAGAATAACTTAAATATTATGAATAAGTTTGTTTTTAGTACCATGATTATTCTTTACATTTATTTACTTAGTAACAATAACTGTTAGTCTTAAATTACTATGATTAGTAATTAAACTATATATTTATTAGTTTATACCTTTATTGAATAAATATAAACAAATACTTAGTTGTAACTTTTCTACTGCATAAGCAAGAGGTTAATGAATAAAATACAAAGAAAATATATAAATATATAACATGACATAGTTTATCATCCTGTTTAAATAACAAAATAATGCACTGTATTAAATACATCTTATTTATTTGAGTAACTTATTACTATGATAAACCTGCTACCTGTAATGAGTTATGGCTATTTCTTTTCTAGCCTACTTACATCAACAAGCTGGTTAAACAGTAACAAGAATTAGACAGGTTATTGTTCTTTACTGAAAATAATCTACAAACAAAAATAAATTATTCTGATATTACGAAATATATAATACATCTATTCAATTCAGTCTTCTATCATATTCTTCATCTATTTTTAAACACGCTACCTGTGCTAGAGTACGGTCTGGTTTATTCCAGATGGGGAAAAACACAGGTAGTATTATTTCGTCAATTACAAATTCAATATTCAAATAACTAAAGGGTTGCTAGCTCTATCAGTTCACTACAAAACATGTAAATCATTCCTTATTCATTCATTCTCAGATATAACTTTTAACACAGCAAATAAAAGACTGTAGAACCTGTTTAAAGATGGATGACAACAGCGTTGGGAGGCTGTTCCTCCCTACCAACTCCTGGCAAGCGCTCAAACAACGACTCCTCAGGACCCTCGAGCCTATTCCTGGTCTCCTTGGCTGAGAACTGGTGGAGCAAGCAACAAAATACTAGTCCAACGACTCAGTACTAACTCTGCACTCAACAGCAAGATCCTTCAGCTGAAAAGCTATACTAGATCACTTTCTGTATTTTACCCCTCAAACACCTTCCAAAAATTACCTTCCCAATGAAATCCTTTGAAGTACATTCACCTGAATGATTCTCTTCTTGGAATGAGCAGCCTCAGCTCTCTTCAATGGGCACTTTTATTAAGATTGCCTAGGTATTTTTGGGTTAGTTGTCATTAATTGAGCCACCTACGCTGATCCCACTTTCTTGGGGGATCATGACCCCAAATGTAGGTAGGTTTCCACTTGAAACATTGGAATTGTTTGAGGATGCTACCACTTGTCTATTTGCTCTCCACCTAGTCTCCTCCACCAACTTGACCAGTAACACTCTTTTTAACAGCTCTCCCAAGCTATTGTCTCCACTTTTATTTATTTATAATTAAAATATTCAGAATTACATTCAATATCCTTGACTCTGCTGAGTCATCATTTACAACTTAGCATAAAATTTAACATAATGTCTTGGAATAAAATCAAATAAGATAGTATTATTTTGCAAAATTGGGGCATGTGACATTGGGAGGATAGGTATGGTTGGGTAAATGGTGGGTGAGGTGGGCAGGATATCCCAAAAGGATGGATCTCGAGTCTAGGTGTTCCTCAAGTGTAGGGATAAGGGTTCCATGAAGCCTTCCTTCAAGAAGCTTCGTGGAAACCTCTCTTTTTCACTTTTTACCAAGGGCATCGCTTCTTGCTCACTATGACAGAGCCATGAAAGGGTAGAACCATGCCTTTTACAAGAGGTAAAGGTGGTGGCACTGCCTATTGTAAAAATATTAAAGTCATTGCTGAAGAATGAACCACCTATTGAATTAAAGGCGAGAGGGGTGCTAGATTTTCATATGCAGGATTGATATCTGGGCCAGTGTTTTACTTCACAATTTGGGATTTAGGGAAAATACTAATGTTTGGGACCTCATCACATGATGATGACAAGATTTATGTGTAACAATAAACGTGTATGAAGTTTTGCAAGTAAATGTAAGAAAGATTCAAGTGCCAGATAGGTACATACCTTATCCACTAAAAGCTGGTCCAAGCTTTCCTTCACTCTTCCTCCTACTCCTCTTGATCCAAGATACCTGCAAAACAAGTTCTACATTCTTGAAACCAAATTGACTATATGAAAGGAAATGATATTCAATAAAACATGAAACCCTAATCTAATAAGATTCATCATATAATCATAAAAATAGATTTAACATAAATCAGACAATGATTTCGAAAGGGAAGAGCATCAAGCATTTATTGGTAATGGAAGAAGTACAAAATTTACCTTCTCCTCATGCATGGAACCTTGTGAAACCTTTGATTTGGTTCTCCTACTTCTCTTCTCCAAGATTCTTAGCCTCCAAGCTCTACAACACAAGAATATGACATCTAGGGAAAATGTAGGGCGGTTGAGAGTCCCAATTTCTCCAGCATAACAATGGAAAGGCTTGGCACCCTTCATGGACCTCTCTCCCTCTCTTATATACTATTTTGAAGAGTAAGGGTCGAATACAGATCAATTAAAAATGAAGGAGAAGTTTCAAAACCACCCCAAATTCGATAAATTTAATAATTTAAATTTTTTTTGGCCACTTTAGGGGAAACTCACAGGTTTTATGAAGAATATTTGCGAGTGTCAAGGGAAACTTGTAGGTTTTGTAGGGTATTTCCATGCATTTTTAGGGGTCAATATCTTCTATAAAATGTTTCCTTACTCAGATACATTTCTAATGGTCCATAGAAGAGCTCAAATGGAGTTACACAACTCTAGATATAGCTCCTCCAACCAAGGTGTTTTTTCAGTGACTGACAGTGAATTTTCATGAAGTTTCATCATGGAAGTGTAGACATGTGAAAGTGGTCACAGGAAGAGATGTGTCATTTTAGGCTATAATAATGTGGAAAATATTTTCCAAAGAAGGATAGACAACTCATCGATCTGATTCTAATGAATTTGAGGAAACCATATGATGTATTATGTTCCTCCTTTTGGGATAATTGGATGTCATGCAAGCAATATGGTAAGGATTTTACCTTTGGTACTTTCTATGATTTGATGATAAAGGACCAACATAATTTGATTGAAGAAGGGAAGCTTGGTGGAAAAACCAGTCTCACTTGTTGAAAAGTAAGGTCAAGACAAACTTTAAAGAACGTGGTTAGAAGGATCAATGATCAAAATGTAACGACCAAACTACAAAATTGAATATTAAAGAGTCGTTCATGACAAAGTAGAGTCGGAAGAAGAATACTTGTTGATACTATGAAAATTTTGGACATGTTGAGAAGAACTATTAGAAGAAGATGAAGGAATTAGAAGGAAAGGTCAATCACTTAGAGGATAGTTCCTCGAATGGATAGTCAACCAATAAACCTCGTAAAAATTATACCTTTTCTATCAACACTTCGTAGGAATTAGATGCCCGTACCAATTATACTGAATGTATAATGGACTCTGGATGTACTTGTCATATGGAAAATGATGATTCTTGTTTCTCTTCCTTAAGTGGTGCTCCTAAAGAGAATATTTATGAAACAAATGATTATGATTTCACTATCACTAGTAATGGTGATGTTGAATTCTAGCATGATCATATATCCAATCTCTATCATGTACAGATTCTGAGTGTGAATCTGCTATCAGTTTCTCAAGTGATGAAGTCTAAGAAGCCTGTTGAGCTTTGGTTGAATCGATTTATCGTGAAGGATATGGTGCTTGGTAGGGAAGCTATTGCTTCATATATTTTAGATACCAAAGATGGAATTTATAAGTTCTATGATACTCCCTTGAATGTTTCTTGGATGACTAGATTGACTGCACTCATCGCTCAAACGGACAAATGAAGTCGAATTTGGAATGAACGACTTTGTCACCTAAACTTTTGAAGTATGAAGATGATGGTAACTCAAAATATGGTTATTGGTATCCCAAATACTACTCCACTTGATGGATTTTATAAAGGTTATATTCTTGGGAAGCATCATTAAGCACCCTTTGATTCACATTGATCTTTGTTTCACAAACAAACCATCATTAGCAACTGTGAAGTATATTTTGGAATTTATTGATGTTTTCTCTCAATTTATGTGGGTTTATTTCTTGAAAAATAAGAGTCAATTATTTGAAAGTTTCAAGGAATTTAGAGCACTCGATGAGAAGGAGTGTGGTTGACCCCTTAAATGTTTGAGATCAGAAAATGGTGGTGAATATGCGAGTTTACATTTTGAAGAATATATCTTGAAAAATGGAATTTCTTGGTATATATCTATCCCTCATACTTCTTACCAAAATGGAATTGTAGAAAGGAAGAATCAGACCTTGGTAGAAATGGCCAGATGCATGTTGTAAGCCAAGAACATCCTAATGAAGTTTTGGGAAGAAGCCATCTACTATTCAAATTATCTCTTAAACCTTCTACCAACTCGAGCAATCATTGAAACAAATCCCATTGAGAAATGGAATGGTCAGAAACCCTCAGTTTGACACCTCAAAATCTTTGTATGTTTTGATTAGGTACATATTAGTAACAACTGCAAAAAAAAATGGATGCTAGGAGTCATTCTTGCATCATAATGGGTTATTCTGATGAGTCAAAAGACTATAGAATATTTGATCATGTCAAACAACATACCATACCGAGTCGAAGTGTATTTTTTATGAGACGACTTTAGGTAATAAATTATTGAATTCCTCTCCTGGTACATTGAAGAGTGATCCATTTTACATCATTGATTAGTTTGGGTTGATTATATCCATCTACAAAGTATCAATTGGATTGATGAATTCTACTCCTGATTCGACTGGTAGTAAAATTATTATGACTGTTGAAGTTGACAGTCTAACCTCCTCAACTCAGATGACTAATGATCATTGACCTAAGTCACTAATGACTTGTTTACCTTGGTGAGCTGTTAATACCATTTAAGCTACTAGATCAGATGCTATAAATGTGAGTATTGGTCAGTAGACTCCCTGATGATACATATGTCGATGCTTAGGGTGTTCTAGAATCAGAGGATGATATGTATGCTGAAATTGATTCCTTGGAGAAGAACCAGACATGGGAGCTTGTTCTCTGACCACAAGGAAATAATGTTGTGAAGTGTTCATGGGTCAGAAGACCAACTTTACCTACGATGATGTTTTTGAATGACAGAAGGCTCAGTTTTTTTCCATGTGCTTCTCCCAGCAAGAAGGCATCTACTATACTAAAATCTTTGCCCATGTCATGAAGATGAAATCTGTTTGACTGATCCTTTCCCTTAGCTACTCATTTTGGTTGGGAGCTTCATCAAATGGGCGTAAAAAGTGATTTTCTTCATGGGGATCTAACTAAACAAATATATATGGAGAAATATCATGGTTTTGTGATAGACTCTAGTCTCGTTTTTCAACTCAAGAAGTTGTTGTAGAGTTTGAAATAGGAATCTCATGCTAGGTATGAGAAGATTGATCAATTCTTTGTCCATATTCAAACATTGTGAATTTGATCACAACATTTTTGTATTACATATTCATGGTGATACTTTAATTGTGGCATTGTATCTTGATTATTTATTCATAACTTGAAATAATGCCAATCTTATTTTGGGTTTGAAGAAAAAACTTGTTAATACCATTAAAATGATCAACCTTGGTCTTTTTCATTTCTTTCTTGGCATTCAAGTTTTACAAATAGATGATGGTATCTTCCTTTCTCAACCTAAAAATTCCTTGGATATTTTGAAATGATTCAATATGTACAACTCCAATCCATGTGCTACACCTTATCAGTTGGGACTAAATTTATTGAAAGGTTGTGACTCTCCATGAGTCCATGCCACTCTTTATTGATAGTTGTTCAATATCTTGATTTATTTGATGCATAGTTGACCAAATATCTCCTTTTTTGTTAGTGCAGTTTCTCAGTTCATGTAGGAACCTCGAGAAATCCATTGGAAATTATCAAAGAGAATTGTTGGCTAGATTTAGGGTACTTATTAGTTTGGTATAAAATATCATCATAGTACATAACCATTCATCACATAAACTTATTTTAAGTTGGTAAATGACATTAAAAACTGAAAATATACTTCTGGCTATGTGTTTCAACTAAGTTATGGACCCCTAGTTTGGTCGTGTAAGAAATTAAAGGAAGTCTCTGTTTCAAATACAAAAGCTAAGTAGCATGGTGTTGTCAATGCAAACCTTAGAGGCAGTATGGATTCACCAACTTCTTGTTGAGCTTGGATTTCCTGTTCAAGCCTCTAATTTTATTTACTATGATAATTGGGTTTCTATTCAGGTTGTTAATAATCATTTTTCTCATATCAAGATGAAGCATGTCAAACTCCATGTTCACTATTTGAGATAGTTGGTGCAGGAGAATATTGTCTCACTTGTTTATTGTAGGAAATATTATTAGGTCATTGATATATTTACAAAGCCTTTTTGTAATGTACCGTTTTGGAGAAACTAGGCACACTATCCAAAATATTTCAAATATTCTTCAAAACTTTGACATTGAAAGCATTCTTTCTCAACACCCTCATTGACAATGGATTTCACACTGACTCCATGGTTATGAGACAAATGGGGAATATCCAGGGAAGTGATATTAGGTTATGATAGGCTTGAAAAACTGATATATGTGGCTTATTAATATGGTGTGTATGATAAATTCTTACAAACACTTCACATGCATCCTCCTTCAATACTTTGTCTAGTTTCAAAACTAGGAAAAAGTAGTAAACTAGTCTTTCTTGGTTTGGTTCCAAAAACCACCAAACCTTTCCAATTTTCTTATGGAAGGACAATATGGAATTTAAAACATCCTAACATACTTCATACACTTAATGTTATAATAATAAAACTCATTTTGACATGTTATTTAAGTTTGCACAATTTAGGCTAATTTTGAGCTTTGGACTAGTGAAACCCAAGATGATCCAAGTGCACCCAAATGAATTCAAATTCTATATGGAAGGGATTGAGGCATATTATTACATACTAATTCAAATTATTAATTATTATACACTTTCCAAATAATTATTCAACTTTATTTTAACCCTAGGGAAAGAAGGACAAAAACACTAGGAAAATCAATGTTAAAACCCCCAAGGGTAGATGACACTTTTGGATCTACAAATGAAGTATGAACCTCAAAAATTTCAGAAAAGTGACTTGGATTGGTTATGGGACATAAATTTACATCAAAATACAAGGTCTTAAATGTCCTCCAACTTTCTATTTCTCACACAAATCAATACGTTCGAAACAAGGTAATTACATTGATGGAATTGAGCAAAAGTCAATGAAACGTGCTATGAAAATTTGAGAAAATGTACCCAGGGAATGCATAAAATGTATGGTGAAATTTTAGTACATAAATGGATTCTAAAAAATCTGAAAAATATTAGATTAATTATTATACAAATCCACTTCAATATCGAGTACCAAATACATAGGGAAAATGGCTCTATTACATAAAAGTTTTAGCATTTTACAAATAAAACTACTTGGGATTTGAGATTGATTTCACATGTGCAGAAATATACAGATCCATAAATAATATAAAACATCAATGGAATCCAATATACTTCCTAAATAAATACCACACACCTCCAAGTATGCCACCCACATGAGACATTGAGAATGAAGAGGAGAAGATGAGAGAGATGGAATGAATAGGAAAGAAATAAGATATCAAACTATGGGAGGAATTCAACCTGGAAAGAAAAAACATTCATTCAAATCCAATGATAGGTATGAATGGCATCTCCATCAAGAAACTTAGACATGGATCTTGCACCTTTGAAATTGGTTCACGGGAAGGGAGAGTAAACACCCACTATGCAATGGACAAGCAAAACTCTTCAAAAATTCCAAAGGAAAAATAAAAAATGACCAAAAGCTGCCACATTTTAAATTCGTCCTATTTTAATAACCTCCTTGGACTCATTTCCCTGTAATAAACCTGAATTACCTTCCCATTGGTTCATTAACTTGAATTAGTGTTAATCAAGGTCATTACATTAAGCCAAGTAACACTTGTCTTGACTTTACTTGCTCTCCCTTCAAGAAATTCGATTTGGAACCTTTCATGAAGCTTCATTGTGCCCCAAAAACACCTCATGTGACCTATTTGGTCTATTTTTGTATCTTACATGTCATAGATGTCATAGAATATGTCATAGTTGTAAGAGAATCAGGTCATAGGGTGTCATAGCTGTCGTAATGCATGCCATTATTTTCATAAAATCTTGTCATTGCCTAAATTTAGCCTATGATTCTTCATCCACAACCTTGGAATTAAGTCCTTCCTCCAAATTCTAATTTGAGGATGATGCCATGTGTAAATGAGGAATATTCCCTCATGTCGACCCCACACATCCACTTATGTGCCCCCATGGACAACTAGGATCAATTTCCAATTCATTTTGGAGCATTTAATGTGTATTCCATCATTTATTGACCCATTTTTCACCTTCCACAAATATGAGTTCAAATTTACATGTGACACTATAGGCCTTGGGGTTAAATATCAATAGTTTGATTTTTCCACATAACCCTTAGGAATTGGATAAGCTAGCTTAACTGATTATTTGAATAATTATTTAATTTGGGACATGACAGTCCTCCCCACCCACAATTGATTTCCTCAAGCAATTTCAGACATGGATTTTGAAGAACCTTCTTTCCTTCCAAAACTTTGCTTCAAACCGTAGCTGCAATTTCAGGAGTGGCACTTATGTACTACAATTGTTTGTTTCCAAAAGTAAAGTTAAGTGGATATTTACATATTGGTATATATTGTGACATCACCGCTAACACCAAAAGGGTTAATCAAATCTATCAAAACAAAATTTTCACAAATAATCTTTACCTCCTTCATATTTGGAAACCTTTTCTGAATTTTCAACCCTTTTTTTTGCTCACTGTATAATTCTTTGAAGTTGCAACAGAGTTTCCAAACTTTTAGTTTTCAAGACTCCAAGAAATTTTCAAAGAGGAACCACCATGCTTTCTTCTACAATACTCTGATTACAATCACCTTCTCAAGTGGTGACTCAATCCCCATACTTCTTTCTACCCCAAAATTTGAAACCAATGAGACCAAAAAAGGATGATCCCAAGGTCTCATTTATTGTATTTCACTCCAACAATTAGGAGTGATGTCCAACCCATACCATTAGGCAAGAGAATTCTTGGATCCCACTTCCTTGCATGCATCCTTATAAACATCATGATCAACAATAAGAGTACAGAATCAAGAGGAATGGAAAAATCATAATACACTAGTGGAAGTTTATCCCTCCCACTACAGAACAAATTTTCTGTACAACTCTCCAAAAAAGAATGCAACTTTGGAATGTAAAGAAAAATAAAATTGTGTCTCTTCAACAAGGGATGGAAGTGCACATCAATATGACTCATTCTCAAATGGCATAAGAAGGCATCACCAAAGAACCATGGATTCCCATGCAACTGCTTACAAAAGAAAAATGGTTTGTTCATGAGGTCTCTACAAATGCAAGTAAGAATTTCACCCTTGTGGGTGTTCAAATATAACATATGTATAATCACCCAATAAATAGATGAACAAACACTCCAACTGAAATGTCCAAAAGGAAATCTTGAGGATTCCCCAAGTTCACAACTCCAATGGCTCAACTCTCTACCATTGGTTCCACTCAAATGGTTCAAGTGGGTGAGGGACACATCAAAGGATGCAAATGAATGCCTCTACTTCATATGGAATGGATTTGGTGCTTTAATCAATTCATCACAAACAAATGTGGGAGCCTCCTCCTCCTCAGGTGGCACCAATAAAAAGAAACCTTTTACCCAATTTTCATCCCCCAATATTGATGTGGCTGAAAAATAAGTAGGGAGTGAAGAATTGTGAACCAATATTACCTCTTTGTAACTCTTACCCATAAAATTTTTGAATGGATATTCTCCATCATTAGCTAGTATAATTTTTGTGAGATCATGTGCCTCCTCCAAGGCCCTGCAACTCTCACCAAGAGGTAACTCATAATCCCTTTGAACAAGAACACGTGCTTGGTTTCCTTCTTGTTTGAATGTAGCCTCTTTAAGCACTTGCATATCAACATGTACCTCATGTTACATCACATGAGGTTATTCCTTTGTAACATAAATGCTTTCAACCATTAAATGACTATTTGATATGTAGGAGGGTGTAAAGGACCCTTGCAACCTCTCTTGAAGTTGCTCAATCTGCGCCATTGATTTTTGGAGTGCATTTTGGGTGGACTCTAACTCATTTGAAATATTCCCATTATCTTCTGCATTCTTCAAGGTTAGTCCATGGTACAAACCAACAAGCTCAATTAAATAATCTCTATCAAAAAGCAAATTCAAAAAATTACCTTTTATGTTGGATATTTCCTTCTAATTTTTCTCAATATCCTGCATGGAATATTCCCTGAGTTGTTGAGGAATTAGTGAATATTGGGACAACTGGTGTTTTCCCTACATGGTATAAAAGGAGAAGCACCTGCATATGAACTAGAAAATGTCTAGCCACAGAGACTGTCTATGTGGATAAGTGCTTATTTATTGCATGGAAAAGTGCTCTTCTTCATGGAGTTCACAAACAATTAGAACAATAACAAAAGGTATGAGATTTACAGTCACTGTATTGAATAATCACAAAAGTTTATATTTATTAATTGAAAAGAATCTTTAAAAACCATGGACCAAGAATTTAGTCTCACTCAATTGCTATGTATTATCTTATGGATCTACACATCCCATGTGTACTTCATCAATGAGAAATCCATGTCCAAATTCCACTCTTTTCACAGTTGTACTAGTTATAGTTCTGGGAGTTGAAACCGGGTTGATGGGATCACTTGAACAAAATCTCAACTATTTCAAGAACTCCAAGACAAGAATATGTTGGAACTCTTCTAAAACCCTTGACCACAAGTAACTCTTATGACCTTTCTATATATAGATCCAGCATGAGAGTACACACTAAACAACGAAAACAATAAAATCCTATCTCAATGTTGTGAATGAAAGAAGCATGTTTGTGCCTTATTTATCCCCTGGAATTCCTTCACCATGTCAAGGTTATCAAATGGGAGTAACTTTCTCAGCTTCAAATGATCAAGGCATAGATAATTGTACTACAATGAAGGATATGAAACATTCTAGAGATAAAAACAAGAAGCTCCATGGTCAAATTATTTTTCTAATTAATGAAACTAAGAAAGATCATGAATAAAATAACCTCCATAATATGCTTTCCAAATCAAAAAGTAAGAGTGGGTAATGGAAAGGTGATCAGTTGGTCACTAGAGACATTTTGAGTGAGAGAAGAATCCTTGAATATCTATCTGGTCATCAAAGTGATTATGCTGAGGTTGATAAACATCTTTAATTGAAATAAAAGAAGTTATAACTCATGCATGATCTTTACAAAAATGAACAATAGATAGAAAATCATATTTGTTGAGTGAAATCCCTGTAACCCTTGAAATGGAACAAGTCAATGCAATAAAAAAGAGATTTGGACAATTTATCAGGTGGATTCACCTGACTATTATATCGTGAAGGAACTGCATTCATGTAGCATTGGCCTGGTTTCTAGCTTTGTGAGAAGTGATTATTTGCAGAGAAAAGAGATGTGCAAAAGAATATCTAAGGCCATAATTTGGTGGGGGGGACATCCATGCCATGGAAACTTAGATTTACCTCCTAGGTAATTGCAATGATACACCTCTATTGTTGGTAGTGTTGTCAGAGGGTACTGAATCCAACACATGATAATTCTACTCGTGATAATTTTTAGGTTCATACATATTCCAAGTACTTATGAATAGAAATAAGAATTTTATAGTTTTAATGTTGTTTTGTTTCTCCTTTATATAGTCTTTGTGTACATAGGAATATATGGAGGAGAAATTAGGTTACCATCAATGTAGTAACCAATATGTTATGTTCAAAATGCATGCTTAAAATAGTGGAACATAAAATCTTTTTGAAGACATCCTTATGGTGGGCATGGTTCCCCTCATTGCAGGACAACCATAAGTTTATTTTAAATTTTGTATTATGATTGTAATAAGAGGATCATACAACTTATTTACAAAAACAAAAATAAAAAACTTTTATTTTTATTTATGCAATTAAATATATAGGGTTAATTAATTTAAGTGGTTGTTTTTCATTGGTTTGTGGTTTCCATTTATATGAAAATGTAAACTATCTTACTATACTATCATATCTTTATGTTTATATTTTGCAAAATCTATATGTTGTGTTCTCGAATTTATGATTTTGTTCACTAAATCATTTTCATAATAGTTCTGTATTTTCAACTTTATTTTTACATTATTTTAATAATTATTATTTTAAATTTCAATAATTTAAAAGTGTAAGAATTTATCCAATCTAAATTTAAAATGTATAAGTTTATATTATGGTAACTAAACATAATAATATGATTTTTTTTTAAATAATAAATATTTATCAACTATATGGGGTGAGAAATGACAATCCCCCCATCATCCTACATGCGCGACACAAGTAAGGATAAATTTGGAGCCTTGAAGCCTCTCGGTACAACACACTCCAGAGGACTAAAAAATATGAAGCCATCGATCATTTACTCTCATTCTAGTTTGATCATGTCAATGTAGAGGAATGAGTTGATTTGGTGGCAGAGAAGGATGATTATGGATAATTTTTGGTTAATCCCCATTAATGTCAAGCATGATGGAGTCATCATGGTGTAAGGTGTTAGCACTCAGAACCACACCCAAAGTTTGCAAAAAGGCAGGCCCCGAGGTAACCGCAGAACTACTTTAGGAAAGGGAGCTGGATTCTCCGTTTCTAGAGAGGGATCTCTCACAAATACATAACAAGGCCAAATATATTGTCAAAGAATGAATTTGAAGGATTGGTGGTAGAAATAAGGTGAAGATGTATTGGGCTATGGGGTCAAAAAAACCAAGAAACACAGAGCAGTATGCACAGGGAATGTCCGCAAGAGTAAGGTAGAACTTCGATTACGGTTGATATGTTTGGGTCTGGTGAAAAATGAATAATGAGGACAGTCCGTCAATGTAGAGCACCACAAGGATGAATTCTACACGAACTTTGGAAGAAGCAATTGGTGAATGTCTAAAACAATGGCCAGAGCATAAGAATATGATTTCTGAACCATTACACGCTAAGTCAAAGACATGGAGAAAACATAATGTAAAGAAATAAAAGGAAATACTTGCACATAAGAAGAGGAGATTACAGACTGCAATTGAGAAATACACGGGAATTCTTACGTTCAAAGGCCAAAATTCAGCTCTATTTATTGTATTAAGATGGATCAAATTACATAAGAACCAAAATCTCACAGGTTCCCACCAAAAACCATCTTTCTCCCCATGAGGGGAGTATCTTTATAGTGTGTGTGGCCCCCGATACTAACCTCGAAACATGGCCAGAGGTCAGTTACAATCATGATCAAAACTTTAACAAACTAGGGCATGCCATATACACCACAGTTTACATACATAAAAAAAATAGTATGGAGCAAATGTGCATGATGGCCTTAAGCAGTAGTGCATCGTCTTCAGTTTCAGGTTCACCTATCTTGAAAACGATGGCTCGGGACATTCTCCGGTGGCTTGCTACTGAACTGGATTGAATCATTTCTTCTACTTTCAGGTATGCAATGTATTTCTTCCTTTCTGGGCCATTTGTGTTCATTTTGTGCTCAACGACACTTTTTTTCCTATGAGTCACAGTTGGCAAGAAGGTTTGTCTTCCTTCTATGTTCAACTTTCCACCTCGCCCCCTATCTCTTGGTAACACTATTATTTGAGGGGACTTGAAGAAGGGTCGCATTGCTTTTGACAATAACAGGTCCTCGACGAGGCTTGTCATTCTTGTTCTTCTCTCATCCCAGGAGGAGGGTCCTCCTACAGGTCATACGGGGTGGTACCTTCTCAACTTCATCACCACCCCAGATAAAGTTGGCAAGTGGAATTCACAAAGGCGATGATGAATACTTTGGACTCCCTCTTCTCCAGTCTGAGCATTTACTCAAACTGTTCACCGCTAGAAATGGTCACCACGTGCTGAGATTATGAAGACAGTGACCATGACTGGGGGTTTTGAAGGGATGCCCATTGGACACAAAATTCTAGGAACAACACCCTTGGGGGTGTTGTAGTTTATTAGGACAACAATGCCCTTCCTAGCCCCATGAGGTTCATCTATTGTGATGAACATCATTTTCATTACCTTGCTGGCACCGAAAGGCTTTTCTAGTGTAATGAACATCCTTACCATGATGGTTGGAGTTCCCCTAGCATGAAATCCTAGGAACAGTGGGATTCCAGGATGGGACTCACCAACCAAAAGAACACCTTGACAAGCACATTTTTTACACAAGGAATCCATCCTAGACTTCCCTTAAGACTCTCAGGATTCTTAGAAGACTAGTATTCAACCACCTTAACTCATATTCTACATTCATTTAATCTTTGTCTCCTAATGGCTCTAAAAATGGAATTTATAAAGAGCTGGATGACCGAACCTGATGATGACCACATCAGTACCCTTGCACACTTCATCATCGAGTAGCATGATGACAACACGCGTGGTCACGTGGGTTTGGTATTTGGCCTTCATGCAGAGATCCCAATCATGCCACCCTTTTTGCTATGATGTTATACTATTAGCTGCAGAAATGACCTCTGGCATCATTTCTCATTCGGCTCATGACACATGGACATAAACATCCCTTATTCATATACTCGTCCTGAAAATGGTATCAGAATATTATCGTTCATTACATATTCCCACTTCGTGTGGAAGCCATACCTGTCCTCTGAAGTTCAATCATTGGGATATTTTCTTGATTTTCATATGCTTGATGTAGCAAAATTTTGGGGTTCAAAAGGATGATCTATGACATGGAGATGATTTTTCAATCACAAATATCCTCCAATGGTGTCAGGGTATTCAATTACCTGTCACTTCAGCCTTTTGCACACTTGTCTCAAAATATCACATCGACAAGGCCCTTTCGGAATGAACAGATCATACGCAAGACCTCCTTTTTTGTCACATATCTATCCTCCTGCAAATTTTGTGAGGTGGAATCCTTTCCAACCTTTTGATCTGAATGTCTTCTATCTCCATCGTCCATGTGTAAAGGGAGTGCTATATTTCAAAGATCTTGGAGACGTTTTCCCCTTGAGCATGTTCAATTAGCATACACACTTCTTGTTGGAGACATTTACCATCATACACACTCTTCGGTCAAATTGGCCTAGTTAAACCACTATCATAAGTTTAATTGACATCAGTGGAGCATTAATTACCATC
>LPNX010972970.1:72969-84657 GCA_001517045.1 Pseudotsuga menziesii
CTTCTAGCCATGGATATTTCCTCACCTTGATCCACATCATTGAGACTTACCTCTATTTATCTCATTTTGTGGATTTAGGAACTGGAATATCCATGAGCACTTTGATATAGCAGAATCAACCTCCTCTATTGATCCCCCCCTTTGTTGATATTGACCTTCAAAAGTTGTAGTCATTCTAAATTGTTCCACAAAAACACAAAGGTGACTTGGGAAGCGGTTGTTAGATTTGAGAAACCCACTATATCCATCGATTTGGCTTGCCTCCAAATCACCACTATTGAAGTGCTATCCCCTTTCAATGTAGTTTTGGTCAATCTACATATAGTATTTCTTATGCATTATTAGGATTTGATTGCTTTGTCTTACTCTCCCCATCATTCTACGCAAAGAAAAAAAAGTGCTAACAAGTGGCTCTAGTTAGGGATTCTATCCTCCTTGTGAGGTAGCAAAGAACAACGTAGACCAGGTGCCAAAATCCATTGGGTGGCTCCCCATACTTTGCTGCAAACTTTCAAAATGCTCCAAAAACCAAAATTAAACCCATGATGAAACCAACTGACACTAAAAACTACTTAAAAGGAAATGCTTGTCATGTCGAGCTTATTCATATCTATATACCTACTCTACCTATTGGACCTCATCGCTTAGTCAAGTGACTTTTAATTTCCAATGAAGCCATACAAGAAAATGGTCCCATAAATCTAATTTCTCTTCATGTTGGACCGAAAACAAAAATGAAAGACCTAGAGACACAGGATTATAATAAATAAATTGATATTTACAATAGATATATAACCATTCATTACCATTTCCCATCCCCTCCATGTATTCTTCTACTGGATTGTAAAACCCCTGATGGCTACTGAATTCTTAGCCGTTCGTATGATATGAAAAAAATGTTCCAACTGCCACTCTTCCAACACCATGCAGAGATGATGCTCACAAAAAATTTGTGAGGGGAGCCCTAGATCATTTGCAACTGTGGCATAAAACTTTATGTGAGAAGTGTCAGAACTCAAAACCTGATTTCTTACAAGTGTTGTAAAGAAGGAAGCATTACATTCCTCAATAGAACCGAGAAAATTAACTTCTAGGTCTAGAACACATAAAGAGGTATCACATTCGGGATATTCATCTACTCCTCGGTGATCCTCTTGGTCAAAAAATCCTTCTGTACAATTGGCGATAGGATCATAGAAAACACAGCAGCGTTCGAAAAGCTCTGCCACCTAATTATCTTGAGAAAATCGATTGGGAGATAACCTCTCCGACCCATAGTTTGATAGGTTCTCAAAGGAGACATGCACAAAGTACCTATGACAATTTTCAAATGAAATATCATGACTCTCGCTCAAAGTTTTTGAAACTAGGACTTCATTCTTTGCACTTGCTTCAGCAAAGGCATGATCACTGTTATCAGATAAATCTACTCAAGCATAATCAAGCCAGATCTCCCTAGTCCAAGTGGATCTAGAACAAATCAAGAACACAATAAAATATTCTTTCCTTGATCAAATAGAAATTGCAAGACAACAGATACATCACTTACCTGCAATATGCAAATACTCTTCTCTCTTTGTTGATCCAAGCTCCAGAGTCTTCACATCTTCAGCTACAAAACCATGTAGAGAAAGTGGAAATAAGAAAATAGTACATGTGTATCCGAACATGAATTGATCTAAGCTAACAGTTAAGGAAGAAAGATCTAAACATTATTAACACAATAACATTTATGGAAAGAGATTTGTATTAATGTAATCAAGGAGATACATAGAATTACATAGGAGAAGAAATGTCACAACCTAGCCTTAACGCTGCAAATTTCCATCCAACAATCCAAGCCAAGCCAAGCCTCCAATGAATGATAGGGATCACCTAGAAATTCAACCAGCATAATAGTACCATAGTCCTTCCTCCATTCACAATGGAGAGAGGGTTTAATTTATAAGGCTAAAGGGATATCGTAGGTTGAGGATTAGGAGGAGGGATCAAATAGATCTTCCCTATATGTTAGGAATTGAATGCCACCTCACCTAGATGATAGGGATAGACCTATACCTCATCTACCTTCGAGAAGGGTCTCGAAGCTTATTTTTTTCCCTCAAAATGCCACCCGTGCTCCTTCCATGAAGGGAAAGAGCATCATCAGTGCACCTAGTAGTGGGAGACAGAGTGCCAGGACTGGTGCACCTATCATGAATGGAAAAAGCATGATCGGTGCACCTAGCATGAAGGGAAAAAGCACTGACCTTCCTAAATAGGGAAAAAATCAGGAAAAACCTCAATCTCAATCAACTTTAGCAGAGAGAACTTTGGGGATTAGGAACAAGGTTGAAACATGGATCAAGAGGACAATATTTTAGTGTAATAGAATTCCCCCTAAAGCATGAAGTCAGAAAAATTCAATAGGTGAATGCTTTGTAAATTGAAGAAACTGAAGGAAAGGATGTTGGATGTAAGCTGCTACGGTACAACTGACTCAAATCTAAAATGAATCATAACATGGGTTCCAAGCAATACAATATAGATCCATGGTAGTAGAGACTGTCTGAATACAATCATGGCTACTAGACACAAGCATAGATCCATGATGAGATCATAACACAAACACGACCAATACAAAGTGGATCCATGTAATATGACTCAAAACAAACTCGATTCCAACCTCAGCGAAGATATCTGACAACCCAGGGTCTTCAAGCTGAACCCACAATGATACAAATCTAACCATGTGATTACAATGTCTTGATGTCGAACATGGTATAAACCACTTGATTACCGGTCAATGATGTAAACTGTTAACAAGTGCAAGGGAAATCACCATTGATGTCAATGATCCCCAAGGTATCAAAGTACATACCATCGAATGTGAATAGAGGACTTGGATTCGAACAGTCGATGGGATATTTCAATCAAGGGTCAATGATGTAAACTCATGTTGAAAGTGAGGTAACCTGCAATTAAGGAACGTAGGCCCAAGGTACTTTTCTTGGTTTCTAAGTCTAATTCTTGGATGAGGATTTGAAGTCGACAGGAATAGAATCATCGAAAAAGGGCCATGATGAATCCCCCATCATCGACACAAAAAATGATCAAAGATGTTTTGGAGTAAACTAGACATCAGAGTGATGTATGAGAGTGACTCAAGGATGACCAACATAATAGAAGGTAAACTGACTGCAGACAGTGAACATATGACCAATTTTCTCTTGAACATGGGCATGGCATGAATTGGTAGTATTGAAATGAGAATGATACCAATCCCCCAATGCAACTAATGGTGAGATTATTCTTGGACAAATCAAAGGAGTAAGAAGACTCTAGGAATTAGCAGGACTTGAAGACAAATAGATTACCCAAGTACTGAAATTCATATGCAAGTGAGTGCCATGTTCAAGAGTGACTATGTACTGACATAAGAAAATACAAACTCTTTACTTAATTTCCCCACCATAATTGATGAGTGCCTCTTTTGTTTTTAACGAGCTGGAAAAGGGTAACAAACGCTGGATATAGCTCATCAAGTGATGCATCCATTCTCATATGTTTTATGAACCTGAGAAAGGAGGGGTTCATTCCTAGAAAGGGTCCTTCATTGTTTGATTTTACGAG
The DNA here is from genome assembly GCA_001517045.1 of Pseudotsuga menziesii. Lineage (NCBI taxonomy): Eukaryota > Viridiplantae > Streptophyta > Pinopsida > Pinales > Pinaceae > Pseudotsuga > Pseudotsuga menziesii. Next base: position 76,582 of record LPNX010972970.1, read on the forward strand.
TCCGATGAAAGAAAACTCATTTGTCATTTCATGTTTAGAGAGTTTGAAATGACTAAGAAGACTCCAAAAGGTCATTTTTCATAAATAAGGCTAATTGGCCCAAAAAAGAGATAACCTACCACCAAGTAGTCGACCGTTACAAGCGTGAACGTAACAAGCTCGGTTGGCAAACTTTTTGTGTTTTTAAGGAGACTAAAAAGAGCTTAAATATAACTCTGTAATGAGTTCTTTTTTCATAATCTAGTTTTAACGAGTCTGAAAAACAGTAAAAGTATACTTGATACCTCTTCACTAAGTTTTTAACAAGCACACCTAAGGTATAAAAGGCACTCGAAACCTTTTTCATGTTTGAATCCAGAGCACGAAAAAGCAATAAAGTAAGCTCAAACCACTTTTCATAATTTAACCAGAGCACGAAAAAGTGATAAAGTAAGCTCAAACCAGTTTTCATGTTTTAACAAGAGCATGGAAAATAAAAAGTAAGCTCAACACAATCTTACTGTTTTTAACGAGCTCAAAGATCAGTTGAAAGAATGCTCAAGGTATCTGCTTCATTTTTTAACGAGCTTGGAACAGAATAAGAACTATGCTCAAAAGGTTGTTTCATGGTTTAACAAGATCAAAACTAAAATAAAGTATGCTCAAAATGACTCCCATTGATGGGTTATTTCCCAACATGACGTCTTGTGGATGGTACTTGCCCCCAATATAACTATCAAGTAACTTAATTCCAAAAAACTTGGTAGGGTACAATGCCCCCCCAAGCTTCGTTTTGTTTGCTTTACAAGAGAATGAAATGGAGGTTCACAAATTGATTCTTGACACAATGGAAGAATCCGTTTCATTTTTTAACGAGATTGACACGAAAAGGGAAGTATGCTCAAGTGGAAACAAGCAAACAGTACATGTGTATCCAAACATGAATTGATCTAAGATAACAGTTAAGGAAGAAATCTCTAAATATTATTAACACAATAACATTTATGGAAAGATATTTGTATTAATGTAATCAAGGAGATACATAGAATTACATGATAAAGAATGTCACAACCTAGCCTTAATGCTGCAACTTTCTAGCCAACAATCCAAGCTAATCCAAGCCTCCAAAGAATGATAGGGATCACCTAGAAATTCCACCAGCATAATAGTACCATATTCCTTCCTCCCTTCACAGTGGAGAAAGGGTTTAATTTATAAGGCTAAAGGGATAGAGTAGGTTGAGGATTAGGAGGATGGATCAAAGGGATATTCCCTATAGGTTAGGAACCAAATGCCACCTCACCTAGATGATAGGGATAGACATCCACCCCATCCATCTTCGAGAAGGGTCTCGAAGCTCTATTTTTTTCCCTCAAAATGCCATCAACGCACCTTCCATTAAGGGAAACAGCATCGTCGGTGCACCTAGCAATGGGAGACAGAGCGCCGGCACCGGTGCACCTATCATGAAGGGAAAAAGTGTCGACCTTCCTAAAGACAGAAAAAATCAAGAAAAACCTGAATCTCAATCAAATTTAGTAGAGGGAACTTTGGGGATTAGGAACAAGGTTGACACATGGATCAAGAGGACAATATTCAGTGTAACAATCATTTTCCTCAACAATACCAAGTAAACATAAAATTTCCCCTTGACACGAAGTTTTCAAATTTGGAAAATATGGAGAAACATTTGTTCTAGAATTGTCACTTCCTTCCCTATCTGGTTCTGGATGTGTAGACCCCACAGTTGTTTCCATAGGAATAATATCTAAGTATTCATCCCCATATTCATCGTATATAGGCATACTAAAATCATCATTTGTATTACCACAGACATAACCTACAATAGGCTGGTTGCAATCTCTAGAAAACAAACTAGTAGAAGCACCCACCTTTCCATCATCATATTGAACTTATTTCTATCTACCAGAGAAAGGGGTAGGTTTCTAAGAGAATGTTTCTTTTTCCCCACCCAACTTGACTAGAATTGCTTCTTTGTAAATTTTATCATTACAGCCAAGGCCAAAGAACCCTTTTGACATCCTAAGATTCTCTTCGACCTCTACCAAATCATCAAACATATTTTCCAATGTTACTGATTTCCTCTCCAAAAGAAGTAAAGATAATTTAGGAGGAAAAAAATATGTGTAAAGCAACTTGGTAGCACCTTCTAATAGTTGAATATCTTTTTGCATATTATAATAAAATATTGCAAACCTTCTATTGAAACTTGACATAGTTTCACCTTCGTGTCTCTTCATAGAATAAAATTCCAAGAGTACTTGGTCCCATGATCTTATTTCACCCCAGAATCCTAAAAAGGCATCAGAGAACTCCTCCCAAGTTGAGATGGATCTAGGCCGCAGTTGTCTGAACCATTTTTTAACATTCCCTTGCAAAGATTGGGAAAAAACCCTCATATAAACATCATCATGCTCTATCTCAAAAATGTCAAGGAAATACTCGAAGGATCGTAAATGTTCCTCGATGGTAAGGTCTTCAAATTCTCCGTTAAACATAGGATGGTATTTGTAGTGTTTTGTGGGGAAAACATGAAGGTCCTAGGGAAAACAGAGAGGTATAGATTGGCTTTGAGTATTGGACAAAATAGGGTTAGGTGGAAGAGATATACCCTCGGGCGCGACATTGTGAGGTTCACTAAATTTCCCTTTGATGTTAGGGACTTCATACGAAAGGTCTTGATTTGAGTTGAACATAGAGGATTAAGGGATGCTCTCAGTTTGTAAGGATGGGTATACAAGGGTGAACTCAAAACTTTGTTTGGGGCGAAATAAGCCATGAGGGATTATTTTAATAAACATAGAAAAATAGAAGGAAATGTTTACAAGGAAGGATATGATGTTTTGGAGAAATATGGATCTCAAGTACCTTGTCTTTTCATCAAGTCTATCCATGCTTTCATAGTTAGTCCACTACCGTGGAAAAATCCAACAATCTCCTTTCGAGATTTGACTTTTCGAATAAAGGCTCCAGTGGAGTTGTTGAAGCATTCAGACCATCGTTTCTTGGGAAAGTGAAATTACCAGGTGAAATATTTATCGTCTATAGTCTTGGAGGATTTAAACCTTCATTCTCATATTGGTCCTTCTAGTTATTGATCTCCCCGGTGATGTCACCTTCTAGAATCTTTTTAGTGGAGTCTCTAAGGAAAATCATACAACCTTTTTCACTTGTAAGGGATTATGTTTTCCTACAGAAACCCTTTATCCTTTGAATATTTTTCGTTCTCCCAGTGATGATATTCAATTTCATCCCCAGCAACAGTGCCAGTTTTTTAGCACTCAGAACCACACCCAAAGGTTGCGGAAAGGCAGGCCCCAAGGTAACTGCAAAACCACTTTAGTAAATGGAGATGGCTTCTCCATTACCAGAGAGGGGTCTCTCAGGAATACATAACAAGGCCAAATATATTTTCACGGAATGAATTTCAAGGATTGGTGGTCAAAACGAGGTGAAGATGTATTGGTATATGGTGTCAAAAATACCAAGAAACACAGAGCAGTCTGCACAGGGAATGACCGCAAGAGAAAGGTAGCATTTTGGTTACGGTAGATATGTTTGGGTCTGGTGAAAAATGAAGAATGATGATAGTCCATCAATGTAGAGCGCCACAAGGATGAATTCTACACCGACTTTGGAAGAAGCATTTGGTGAATTTCTAAAACAATGGTCAGAGCATAAGAATATAAATTCCGAACCATTATACACTAAGTCAAAGACATGAAGAAAACATAATGTAAATAAATAACAGGAAGTACTTGTGCATAAGAAGAGGAGATTACAGAATGAAACTGAGAATACATAAGAATTATTATGTTCAAAGGTCGACATTCAAATATATTTCTTGTATTAAGATGGATCAAATTACATAAGATCCAAAATTTCACAAGTTCCAACCAAAAACCCTCTTTCTCCCTCTGAGGGGAGTATCTTTATAGTGCTTCTAGCCCCGAGACTAACCTCAAAACAGGGCCATAGGTCATTTACAATCACGATCAAAACTTTAACAAACTAGGGCGTGCAATATACACAACAGTTTACATACATAAAACAAAATAGTATGGAGCAAACACACATTCTGGCCTTAAGCAGTAGTGCACCATCTTCAGTTTCGGGTTCATTTGTCTTGAAAAAGATGGCTCAGGACATTCTCCAGTGGCTTTCTGCTGAATCGAATTGAATCATTTCTTCTACTGTGGGCTATGCAACATGTTTCTTCCTTTCTGGGCCATTTTTTCATTATGTGTTCAACGACACTTTTCTTCATGTGTTCATAGCTTGAAAGAAGGTTTTTGTTCCTTCTATGTTCAACTTTCCACCTCGCCCCCCTATATCCTCGTAACATTGTTATTCGAGGGGACTTGAAGAAGGGTTGCACTGCTTTTGACAGTAATAGGTCCTTGAGGAGGCTTGTTATTCTTGTGCTTCTCTCCTCCCAGGAGGAGGGTCCTCCTACAAGTCATATGGCGTGACACCTTCTCGGTTTCATCACCACCCCAGATAAAGTTGGAAAGTGGAATTCACAAATGTGACAATGAAGACTTTGGACTTCCTCTCCTCCATTCCAAGCATTCACTCCAATGGGTTGCTTCTAGCAATGGTCAACATGTGCTAAGATTATGAAGACAACGACTGTATCCTAGGGTCTTGGAGGGATTCCAATTGGACAAGAAATTCTAGGCACAGTACCCACATGGGTGTTTTAGTTTATTAGGACAACAATGCCCTTACCAGCCCCAAAAGATCCATATAATGTGATGAACATCCTTGTCATGACCTCACTAGCGCTGGAAGGCTTTTCTAATGTAATGAAAATACTTAAAATGATGGTTGGAGTTCCCCTAGCATGAAAGCTTAGGAACAGTGGGATTCTAGGTCGGGACTCACCAACCAAAAGAACACCTTGACAAGCATATTTTTTACACAAGGAAGCCATCGCAGACTTCCATTAAGAATCTGAGGATTCTCAGCAGACTATCATTCAACCACCTTAACTCATCCTCTACAATCATTCAGTCTCTGTCTCCCGATGGTTCTAAAAATGGCGTTTATAAAAAGCTGGAAGGCTAAACCCTACGATGACCCCGTCAGCACCCTCGCACACTTTGTCATCGAGTCGCATGATGAAAACATGCGCAGTAACGTGGATTTTGGATCTGGCCTTCATGTAGAGATCCTAGTCATGCCACCCTTTTTGTTGTGATGCTATACTACTGGATGCGGAAATGAACTCTGCCATCAGTTCCCATCATTACCTATTCGGCTCACGACACATGGACATAGACATCCCTTATTCATCTACCCTTCTTAACGACGGTATAAGAATATTCTCATTCACCACATCTTCCCACTTCATGTGGAAGCCATACCTATCCTTTGCAATTCAATCATTGGGATATTTTCCTAATTTTCATATGCTTGATGAAACAAACTTTTAGGTTCAGGAGGGCGATCTACACCATGGAGCCAATTTTTCAATTGCAGATATGCTCCAATGGCATCAGGGTATTCAATTACCTGTCACTTCGGCATTTTGCACACTTGCCTCAAATTGTCACATCAATATGGACCTTTTGGAATGAACAGATCATATGCAAGACTACCTTTTTCGTCATAGATATATCCTCCTGCAACTTTCTCTAGGTGGAATCCTTTCCAGCCTTTCGATATGAATGTCTTCGATCTCCATCGTTCACATGTAAAGGGAATGCTATATTTCGCAGATCTTGGAGATGTTTTCCCTCGAGCAAGTTCAATTAGCGGAGACACTGCCAGCCATGGATCTTTCCTCAACTTGACCCACACTATTGAGAATTACCTCTATTTATCCCATTTCACATATTTAGGAACTGGAATCTTCATGAGTGCTTTGATCTAGCGGAATCAACCTCCTCCATTGAACTACCCCTTTGTCGATCTTGACCTCCAAAAGCTACGGTCGTTCTAACTTGTTCTGTGAAAACACAAAAGGTGACTTGGGCAACGCTTGTTAGATTTGTGAAATCCACTATATCCGTTGATCGGGCTCGCCTCCAGATCACCACTATTGAAGCGCTATCCCCTTTAGTGTAGTTTTGGTCAATCTGTGTATAGTATTTCTTACGCATTATTAGGATTTGATTTCTCTATATTACTCTCCCCATCATTCTACACAGAGCAAAAACAATGCTAACATAAGGTAATATAACCAAGCTCTCCTCCATTTAATTTTCTTAAATTTCTTTGCTTGGTATTATATTACGACATGTTATTATGGGGAAGGAATTTCTTTTAAAGGACCTTGTCTTCTTGTGCTAGGGTATTTTTCCCCTATGCTACCCATGTAGAGGGAGCATAGCCGCAAGGAGGGTAGGCTTAGACACACAACTAGTAAGGAATTATACAGGTCTTTTATTCAATGGAAAACCCATCAAGAAATATCTAAGGAGGAAAATCACATGGAGGCATTAACAAGGATTCAAGGAGTCAACATTCATGTGCTAAACAACAAATATCCCCTTCTCATCCTCCTCTAGCTCTCAACCCCTTCGAATTTGAATCTCCTTCTTGGCCAAGAGATGAGAAGCACAATGTTTTTTGGGATGGTATCCTTCAAATGGCTTCAGACATGCAAGTACGCTAGGGGGCCTTCGACACAAAACCGACTACTTGCTCATAGAGGCTCATGTGTACCTTCACATGGAGTCCATGTATCCACTCTTCCACCCTTATTTCCCCTCCAAGGATCTTGATAAATCTTAATCATATTAGTTCTTCGTTTTTTCACTCATCAAAGTTGTTCACAAGTTTATTCCCTTTATGTTCTTATTGCCAAACATTTTGGCGTTTTAGTTTACTTAGTTATAAAAACAAATAGTATTGGTTTCCCAATAAATCTGAGCAGTCTTCTCACCTCCCAAACTTATTATGTTCCTATTGATACTTAGTTAATTTTCCTCGTTTAATTGTTACCACTAGACTGATTTGGTTTCCTATGGAAAAAACCACTCGATGGCCTATATATATAATATTTTCTAGTTAATAGAATATAACTATGGCTTGCTTACAAAAAAAAGTAATGATAAATATTTATTTCATATTATTATTAAAGTATCAAAGTAATATTTTTTAATTTATAGAATTAGATATTTAGGCTTAATCAATTTAGGCGGTTGTATTTATTTTGGCTTGTAGTTGTTATATATATGAATTTGTAAGCTATGATACTATACTAACATATCTTTATGTTGATATTTTGTAAAATTGGTAGGTTTTTTTTGTTTTGTACTTGAATATATTATTCTGTTCACTAAATCATTTTAATAAGCTGTGGATTTTCAAATTTAATTTTGACATAAATTTAATAGTTTGTACCATTAAGTATAATTTCGTTATTGTGTAATTTTTTAATAAATATAAAGTTAAATGTATAATATTATATTATGATAATTAAAAATAATATTATAGTAATTTTGAAATAATAAATATCTATTTCATATTAATGGTAAAGTACCTATTTGAAAGTTGGAGGACCAAGCAAGTATTGTAAATCAACATACACTAAGTATGCCTCCAAATGTTGAGAATAAGGCAAAATTCTTGTAGAGGTCTGGTCCTCTTTTTTTGAAAATTTTGTTATGAATTTTAAATGTGTTTTAACTCAAGTTGGTCATTATTGTAGGGTTTATTTCGATAAGATAGTTAAAAAAAATAGAAGTCTTGTAGTCTTCAACTAGTGTGAGACAACAATTTTGTTTTTTGTAAAGGTCTTTGTAAGTCTCTCAATATGAAATATTATGTTGTATACGGGCTTACCAATAAGGCCATAACCTTTTTTTATAAATGCAAAAAGCACTCGATTCCGTTGAAAAAAAATGTACATACTTCAAAGTAACAAAATTTTATTTGTATTTGTGCAATTAAATATATATACAGTTAATTAATTTAGGTGGTTGTCCTCCTTTATCTTATAGTTCATATATGTGTGTGTGTGTGTGTGTGTGTATACATATATGTATATAGATACATATATATACATATATATATACATATATATACATATATATACATATATACATATATATATATATATATATA
>LPNX010972970.1:87270-142964 GCA_001517045.1 Pseudotsuga menziesii
GATCCTGCCCTCATGATCACGACGAAGGCCACCAAATCCAGTTGGACCTGGGTTGCCTCTAGACTTGCCATCAAAATTCATTTTTAAAATGCTGGGAGGAGGAACCGACCAAATCAATAGGCTAGAGGGGAGACACAGTTTTTCCTGATAGCATAAAGCAGCCAGCGTAGGTCTATTCAGCCCCCATTTCTTAGCAATCTAGATTTCCTCACACGGGAAGATATTATCCTGCTCATGCCACTACATGCATCGAATGGATGATAGAAGGTTGTCTTGCATCGTGTTCCAGACCATCTCCATATCTTTGCATTGGTCTCGGAATATCCTTGCATTCCTCTCCTTCTATATACACCACATGTCCATACCAGGGAAAGAAACCCAGATGGTTCTGATAATGGGATTTTTGAAGGCTCTTGGGCACCATTCTCTTAAGGTCTAGGAAGGTTGACCCTGTCTCCTGTCGCTCCGTCGGAACCTCATCGCTCCCTTGTCCCAAACTGCTGCTATGAAAGGGTAGCTGTCCAGCAAATGGCTCATCGTTTCCTCCACTTGAAAACACAGACAACACTGGGATGGTCCAAGAATCCCCTTCTTGCACAAATTGTCACAAGTGAGGATCCTTCCTCTAGATACTAGCCAAACAAAGAGGGCCACCTTGGGCCATAAGTTGACAGTCCAAATTTTTTTCCAGATTTCATTAGTCGTAGCATTCCTAGAAATCCTGATACTATAGGCCTCCTTGATGCTAAAGGATCCTCTGGGCGAGTATCCCCGCCTTAAGATATCGGGGCCTTCTTGAGCCTTAATAAAGCGTTTGTTCAGTTCTTCATGGAAGGATTCCAAGTCCTCCTCACTAATATATTCAAGTTCCTCAAGGAAGTTCCACTGATGATGATCCATGTGGTTCCCCATCCTCCAGGATTGGTTCACCAGAATGCTGCCCCACTCGAGCTCCTGTTGTTTGATGAGAGCCCACTGAGGATCCCCACAAAGGATGGGAAATTGGTTCCATGAATCTTCCTATAACTTCACCTTGCTACCATTCCTGATCTCCCAGAAGCTATGCTCTTGGATAATCATTTTACTAGCCATGGCTTTCAACCATATGGGTGACCCACTAGGGGCCTTGTTGAAGTGAATCAGTAGATGTATGGATCTATCCCTGGCATATTTTATGCTCCAAAGTTTCACCCAAGGTTCCGATGAATGGTTAACCTATTGCCACCAGACTTTGGCACCAAGGATCTACGACATTACTTCCGAATCCCTAAGACCTAATCCTCCCTATTCCTTAGGCTTGCAAACGTCCTCCCAGCTCACCAGAGAGAATTTGGCCTTCTCCCCACGACCCCCCCAGAGAAAATTACACTAAATACATTGAATTTCCTTGAGGATAGATTTAGGAGCAGCTAAGATCGAAAAAAGGTAAGTCAGAATCGCTTGTAAGATGGACTTGACTAGGATCAACCTACTGGGGAAGTTAAAGGGGTGGAGCACCTAGCTTGATAGTCTTTGCTTTAACCCATCCAAAAGTTCCTGCCAGGATTCTTTTTTAAGCCTGCCCATCCCAAGGGGAATGCTAAGGTACTTAGACAGGAAAGCCCCTTTGGAAAATCTTAAGATTCTCAGGATATTCCTCTGGGTGGCCGAGGGAGTATTGACAAAGAAGACTTGAGATTTATTGGGATTGACCACCAGGCCTGAGACCCGAGCAAAAAGGTCCAGGCTTTTCTTGAAGCTTCGAGCTTCTTAGATTGAACAGTGCCCCATGAGCATAGTATCATCCACAAATTGTTGGTGAGTCTGAGAGGACACCCCCTCATGCTTTTTCACTCCACAAATTGCACCACTTTCAACCTGGGCCGCAATGAGATGGTTTAAGCCCTCATCCATGAGGATGAAGAGAAAGGGGGACAGAGGGTCTCCTTGGTGAATTCCATGGGTTGGTTGGAAGGTTGATGTCGGTGATCCATTGAGGAGGATATTAAAGAATGGTGAGGAAACCAATCCCATTACCCACTCCACCCAATCAGGGGAAAAACCATAGGCTCCCAACATCTCTCCATGAATTCCCAATTGAGCTTATCGTACGCTTTTTCTATATCGAGCTTAATCATCATCCCAGGGGTTCTCGAGATTTTGAGTGAGTGCAGCACTTCATGCACTAGAATAACCCCATCCAGGATTTTACTACCTTCCACGAAACTAGACTGTTATGGGCTTATGAGCATCGAAAGGAGAGGTTTGAGCCTATTAGCAATGACTTTGGAGATGATTTTGTAAATGACATTGCATAACGCTATCGGTCTGAATTTTTCAGGGGTATCCGCTCCCACCTCTTTAGGGATAAGGGTGAGGAAAGTGGCATTGAAGGATTTAAGGACCCCTTTCTTGGTTCTGGACTCCTCCACAATTTTGAGCACATCCTCCTTAACAAGATCCCAGAAGAAATGGAAGAAATTGGACATGAAGCCGTCTAGGCCATGAGCTTTACCCAGAGCCATTTGGTTGACCACTTCCTCAAATTCCTGCATCCCAATGGGCTTGTTTAGCATTTCATTATTTTCTCCAGTGACTAGCCTAGGAACTAAACTTGTTATTTGTTCAATGTCCCAACTTCTATCCCCCCCATCTTCCCTAAGAATCTCCGAGAAGTGTTGAGTAAGTTCAGCTTCTATCTCTCGCCTCATTTCCACTCTATTCCCTACCCTGGTCTTAAGTCTCTGGATTCTAGAGTTGTTCCTATTCTGGATCACCGAGTTATGAAAGAATTTAGTATTTCTTTCACCCTCTTTCAACCATTTTACCCTCACCTTTTTTTGCCAAAACAGCGCCTCCTGTTTTTCCCTAGCTTCCAACTGCCCCATAAGATCCTTTTCTTTGATTTTCATGTCCTCATGCCAACTTCCTTCCATACCATTTCTGTTGATGAGATCCAGCTCCAACAACAGTTTTTTTTTGTCCTCAAAGATGTTTCCAAATTCCTCTCTATTCCACGTGTGAATCTTATCTTTTAGGGCCTTAAGTTTTTGCTGAAAACAAAACATAATGGTTCCTGGGTGGGGGGACCAGTTCTTGCCACCATTGACTAACCAGGTCCTTGAAGTCCTTGTGCTCCATCCAGAAGTTTTCAAAATGAAAGGGCTTTCCCCTAGGGGAGCAAGACCAATCCCAAGAGAGGCTGATGGGCCAATGATCTGAGCTATCCGCTGGGAGAACATCAGCTAAAAGCTCCCCCGTACTATGCATGATGTTCTTCGACACCAAGAAATGGTCCAAGCGGGAAGCCACCAAGTGCTCCCCCCATTTTTGTTGTTCCACGTGAACCAACCACACCCAGTTTCCACATCAACCAATGAACTCTGAGCTAAGAACTCGCTGAAAGATTCCTAGTATTTGTCCAAGGCTCTTCTTCCTCCTTTCTTTTCCCCAAGATTTGTGATAAGGTTGAAATATCCCCCTAGTACCCATGAACCCTTCTCTGCTTGCTCCTTGAGCCAGTTGAGGATATCCATAAAAGATTGCTTCTCAAGGAAACAACTGGGTCCATAGATGTTCCCAACTATTCCATGGACTCCAGAATCCAATAAGCAGAAATATGCCATTAGAGAAAACTTATTGGCCCGCCAGTTGGAGAATTCCACCAATCGGGGCTGCCAAAGGATTGCCATACCTCCAAATTGTCCTACTGCATCAATAGCCATGACATGACTTTCCTTCCAGATCTTGTCCTTAATCTTTACGAGTCCCCCACAGCTGCATTTGGTTTCTTGGAGGAACAAAATATCTGGGGATTCTTGCCTGATTTTACGGTTTAGAGATTTCCACTTCCTGGGGTTACCACACCCCCTTATATTCCATGAAATGAGCTTCATTGGAAAACCTTTTTAGCTTTAGAGAAGGCCGCCTGTATTGTAGGATACTGACCATATTCGATCAATTGCACTCCAACCGCTGCTATGCGTTGCTTATTCGTCTTCCTCCCACATCGCAGTTCCTCCTCTGGTGATTTCCTCTTACTGCCCTTCTGGGCATCTGGGTCGATCCCCAAACTTTTCACCGCACCAGTTCGGATAATGGCTTCCTGGAGAAGTTCAATCTGGCGTCTCGAGACATACCCTTGTCCCTTCTTCCTGCACTCTTCCTCTATGCCATCCAAGTCTAACTCGCCCAGATCCATGTCCTCCCCTTCGTCCTCCTCTGTTCCTTTCATTTGTTGGACTCCCTCGTCCACTGGAGACTTGGATGGGCCTTCCTGCTAATCTTCAGCCATTGACATGGCTTGGGCCTCTTCTCCCTCTTGTAGGGACCCTAAAGCCTCAAATGAGTTCCCTTGTCTGTTCTCCTTAGGCATCGATTCCATTCGCACCGAGGTTTTACCTCCTCCCTTGCCGTGCCTTCTGTTCTTGACCTGGGTGAACCCATCCTCTTCCGCAGCTTTGGACGACGAAGGGGCAGCCAGGTCAGGCCTGGGGCTATCTTTGGGACAATTCCTTCCCAAATGACTGTATTCGTGACAATGACGGCATCTGAAAGGGATATGTTCGTAGTCAATAGGCTGAATCCATTCCTCATCTTCCCAGTTTAAACTGATTGCTTCTGGCAGTTCTCTAAATAGGTCCATATAAACACAAATCTTAGTGAAGGAAATATACCTTTGAATCCTTGTTTGTTCTACTATTTCTATGAATTCTCCCAGGCTGTTTCCAATGTCCCGCAAGGTCTCCAAGTTCCATTATTCGCCTGGGAGGGAAAAAAGGCGAATCCAAACTAGGGCGATTGTCATGTCCTTCGTCTCTGGGTTGAAACACTCCTTCCTTGGCTGCAAGAATAATCTGGCCGAGAAGAAAAAATATGGACCTCCCTCCATGATTCTATCCCTATCTTCCTAGTTAAAAAATATAATGGTGAAGAAACCATTGGATCCCAGTTGGAGATCGTAGTGGCCTTTAGGTTTTCACACTACATTTATCCACTTGACCAGGTCTTTTTCCTTCGGCCAAATCCCCACAAATTTCCCTATTAGGGCCTTTTCTTTCCAAGTCTCAATCTTTCCTCTGACTGCCTCAGATCTGATTTGAATCACGAGGATGGAAGCTGTTCTTGGGAGACAGCCACCAGTACTCGTTTGTTTGCCTATCCTGGAAATGGGTTGAGTCCCGTCTCCTTTTCCATCCTCGGCCTGCTCCTTCCATCTCACAAGAGGAGTCCCTTCATCTGGGGCAGGCGCCCCCTGCCCTAATGCCATCATGGCACGTAGTAGGAGGCCAGAAACCAGGACCTGCTTGCAGCCCGGCGCCGTCAGGACTCAGCGCACCCTATTCAGCTCAAGATGAATCCTCACAAAAAATCCTATATTGAATCCTTAAATCGAGGAGACATCAACCATTCTTCAACCCCAAAACATAAATAAGGTTATTGAAACCTCAATTTATCATGAAACTGGTGTCGTTACCGATTCCTCTAGTTCACAAAAAAAAAACCTATCATAAATATGCATTAAATTATTTCACCTTAAAAAAAAATACTTGTCAATCAAGAAGTGAGGACTGATGAGCATTCTATATATTCAAATGAAGGGATGTCTCCCTTATATCTACTCAATATTTAATTCACATGAATAATGGGAAAATTCATTATGAAATCGTATTTAATTAGTATATACACCGCCCATATGATTTTGAAGAGATGATGAATACATGATCTTTAATGATCATCCTAGACACATACATGTCATTCCAACTAGTATTATTTACCTACAACTTATTGACATGAAAGGTACAATGTGACCAATGTATCTCAGTATTTATTTAATATATTCAAATTTAGGAAAAGATTGGAGATCTTAATGGGGTTTTTGAGGTTCTATGTGATCTGGATTTATGCAGGAACGCAACAGAATACACAAATAACCATAGAAACAAATATGCAGCAGAAATAACACTTCATTTCATTAATCAATAACTAAAACTTGTTTACATACAGAATGGAAATAAACTAGCTAGACTGCTGGTAGCTTATCTCTGAGAAGAGATGTGGCGGCTACATGCCTCTGAACTCTGTGTTACAATGAGGATCGAAGGCCTATATATTATTGAGAAACAATGGAAACCCTACACATCCAAAAACCTAACCCTAGGAGGTGAAACCCCTTAATGTGGGCCCCGTTGGGTAACTTGGTACATCAATTTCCCGAGGTCGTAACTTTAGCATACTACCTTCGTTTGACGCGCATGATACATCGTTAGAAAGATTTGTTTAGACAATAAATCAAATTCATGTATTAAATGTGTTAAATATTTATTATTACACAAAGAGAGAAGTAAAAAACACAAGACAATGTTATATTACATTGAATTTACAATGAATGAGTGAATATATACGGGGCAATTCAAATTAAGTCATTGAGGAAACTCAAATTTCTCATGCAGTGCATGTGATACTAGTTAGGCTTAACTAGATCTAGAATAGCCATACACACTCTCTAAGAGGAGTTAACTAATTGATGACTACCCTAAGTGGACTTAGCTCCCTACAAGCTAGAAACTACTAAAAGAAGGCACATGCAACTGAAAAAAAGCACATGCATTGTCATGTCCCCATTTTGGTGACATATGGATCATCCTATTAGCCATTTAGTCCCTCTGGTTTTAAGAGGAAATTTCATTAATTACTTGGGATTAAATTTTGAAACAAGACAACTATTATTTTCTAATGTTGGAAGATGCACTCTAGATAAATTAATTTTCACGAATAAGAATTTATATTAATAAAATAATAGAGAAACTGGACCATGAGGGTGCATTAGGAGATAAAATTTGACTAAGGAAAGTTTGCTAAAAGAGAAATAAAGGAGAAAACATCTAAAGCAGGAAAGCAAAAAATAAGGAAATGAGATAAAATAGAGGAAATTAAGCAGAAAAGGCAGTAAAAGATGGAAAAGCAGGAATAACGAAGAAAGCAAGCCAAAGTAGAAAAGAAGGTGAAAGCGGGATAAGGAAGAAAAGCAGGAAAGGCAAGAAAAATTAAAGCATGAAAGAAAATTAACCTTATCCATCAGCATCTTGCTTTCTCAATAAGTAATCTCCACCCTATAAAAGAAGAGGATAAGACCACTTTACCATATTTTGATAGTTTGTGAATTGAATACAGAGCATTGTGCTACTCTAGAATTGGGAGATGTGCCCCTAGTTCGATATGGGATATGTGTCCTTACTTCTATTATGAGGATGAGAACATGTAGTCTTCATAATTGAGCTTATTGCAGGTCCTATGATCAAATCCAATGAAGTTCGAGCTATTTACAATGATTGAAGAAACCTTCCAGTTCGAATCTTCATGTTTCCTAGTTGTTTTCATGGAGGATTTTCTCATTTTTATCTTTCATTATTAAGACATATTCTTGATGTAATTTATCCTATAAATGATTCCATTGATTTCATATCAGACCTATGATATTTATTTTTCTACTGCAATAAATAAAAGTCCGATTTATGTCCTATTGTGTGCACCTAGTCTATATTTCTATGAAAATTGAGCTAGTTGCAGTATTTGAGTTAGTAATACATCAAGAAAACTCCTAATTCATTTCTTCTACTTGATACTACTCATTACCAATTTAATTAATACATACCAACCCATATATCAAGAATTTGTAACCCCTTGCACTGTTTGGGTCATCATGAAGTTAAGATAGTTGAGCAGTCCAGCTAGAATCCATTTTCACTAGTTTTCCTTTGAAACATTAAAAAAAAATTCCTCAAAATTGCTGGTGTGAATCCCATAATCCTATACAAGTCGAAAATCCATCTCTATTAGTTGACAGGATGTGTGAAGCAAAGGATTTAGTTTGCATATGTTGGGGTCCTTATGAGCCTTTGGAGTAAACATTATTCCCACTAATTTTGAAACCATAAAAGGTCCCAATACATTGTACATAGGATCCTAAGCTAAACATAATCCCAACTCTTGACTTGAACTTTGAATAAACTCCAAATATTGGTCAAAATCCTAGTTTTGAGTCACCTATCGTACTGATTGCTAAGTTGTCTAAATTAGTGTGGAAAATCTCCAAGTTGGTACATTACATGGATGAGGTGAAGATCCCTAAAAACACTCAAGAATGACACTATTGTCTCATAATAACTAAAAAAATAGGTGCATGGAGTCCCTGAACTATGTAGTAAACTCCCCAAATGCACTCCACAACTTTAACTTGTAATGTGGGACGATAAAATCAATTAAAATAATCCCTAATTGAATGAATTCATATGCCAAAATATACTTCATGAGTTCAAAAAGGCAGATAAGGACATTTTAGGACCCCAAAGCTTAGTAGGAAGCTCCAAGTTGACTCAGAGGGACAAATTGAAAAGGATTTGTCCCAATCGACTCATGGGATCATAGCCTAAGTACTTAGGTAGGTAAATGAAGCTATGGATAGGTTTATTATGCTCTAACAAGTGTTACAAATAACATGATGGATTGATTATAAAATAATATTTTTTTTGGTAAGTGAAATTATATTATTCCATAAAAGAGTTACATAGCTTCCATATCTGCATTACTACAGAGAACCGGAGATCCTTTGATACTACAAAACCCCATAGACATACAGAACAATATTGTAAACCTTTGAGACCCCAGAGGCACCCATCACAAAACAAATGAACCCATTAACCCGCTCGATAAGCGAACACCCATGAGACCACTTTCCTTAATGACATACTAAAAAAACCAAAGCATAAACCCTAAAAATACATACATAACATAAGGATCCAGGGAGACGAGCCACCTGCGAATCACAATGAGGCCTTAGAAACCACTGTTTTTATCCATATAATGCAAAATATCACCAACTTGAGTCGTCAACGTCCCACCCATGCTACCTAATGACGACTCCCCAGAGCCGACAGACAGATCCCTAGAGCCTCCAAAACCGTGTCCATCTTCGCATTAAACAGGCTAGTCTCCGTGTGATGAGCCTTCCAACAAGAGATCAAAATAGCATCCCCCTCTTCTTCATCCAGGCGTTCCCACATGGCCGATGAGGTTTTTCATTACCAAAACAGAGCGACAATTCTTTCAAAAAAACCCATACGATTTGCACCATTCCCAAGGTCCATGACCCAGTGTTAAAGTACTAGTTGTTAAGCATATTTGTTAAAAAAATATTTTCTAAAATTAAAAACTAAAATTATTTATATTTGCGTAATTCCAACTAACCAACTAAGTTGCTTTTAACTATTACCAAAACTAAACCAAAAATTGCAATCCAACTAAATATATTTTACTTTAAAGTTGTAATACAAAGAAACAATAAACATAGTAGAGTTGTAATACAAAGTAACCAATAAAAACGCTAAAACAATCTTATAAGGGAGCAAGTTTTATAGATTCTTTGCACTATACTTACAAGTCAAAACTTAGTCTAACATATTCCCCCCACAAAAGTATTTGATTTGAATTCTTTTGTCATTGCTCCAATATCTCATTTCAAACTTTCATACTTAATATTTATTTCCATCTTCAAACTTATATTTTTTATAATTTTATTAATGTTCATGTAATTGGTAAGCCGGGAATAATATTTTCGAGCTTTGCTATCCAATGGGTTCAGGAATTGTGACTATAGAAGTGCTCTTTGCTTTGAGAATGCTCCCTCATGACAAGACCAAGAATTTTGTCTTTCCCTCCGTTTATATTCCTTGCCTTAATGATGGAATTTTGTCTTTCCCTCCTCCTTTTAGATTCCAATAGTTCCTTGCCTTAATGATGGAATTTTCTTGTTTTCAAATGTTCACACTATTACCAGCAAGATCAATCCAATCCCTTTCTTAACGATTTTGGATTCTGGTTATTTTCCATTTTCGCTTGGAGCAACTAAGTTTTGTTTTATTGAAAACAACAAAAAGGAGATGATAGATACAATAATATTGGTATTAATGATTCAAAGTTGGCATGCCCCTCTATCCATATACTTTTTGGTCGGTTGATGACAAACACTTGGAGTATCGAATACAGTAATTTGTCCCACACATAAAATATAAATTTATAAAAAAATAATAATATACTATTTTTAAAATTTATATTTATTATTTAAAAAATAGTATATTGTTATTTAAATATTTAAATTTAAATAATAATATTATTAAATATTATTTTTTTAAATTTATTATTTGAAAATAGTTTATTAATTGTAGTTTTGGTGGTTGTGAAGAATGATATTTTTCTCACACATGTTCAATATTTATAAGTGAAATGATGCTCTTATTAATCTCCTATATCATGATTGAGTGGATTATGTAATCTAGAATAACATCTATTAACATATTTCCAAGTGAAAAAAGAAATAATAATTAAAAATATATAAATATATATTTTTTCAATAATAAATATAAATTTTAAAATGTATAAATTTATATTATGATATTTTTTTTGTTCGTTCGATTGTTGGTCACTCGGGGCCGGTAGCAATGAGCTAGTTAAAAACCACAATCCAGGACCGCACCTGCCTCAACCACACCGACTCTTAACATGGCTGGATGTTTTGATGTCTTCTGCCATCTAGTTAACCCCAAAGTGAATTGAAATTGAGTCGCCCTACTGAAAAGACCTACACCTTAACAAATGAGTTAGCAAAGACCTACACCTTAACAAATAACTTATATTATGATAATTACAAATCATAATATATATATTTTAAATAATACTTAATTTTTTGTATTACTAAGGTATCTACTTTAAAGTTCTTGTTTTTATTCATATATATATATAATTTTTTTTTGGTTTTTATTCATATATTAAATATATATACTTAATTAATTTAGGTGGTTCTGTCCAACTTGTAATTATTATTTATATGAAGTTGTAATTATATTTCTATGTTGATATTTTGTAAAGATTTGGGAGATTTTTTTTTGGTGTGTAACTGAATGATTTTATTAACTAAATTATTTTTATAAAAAGTTGGATTTTCAAATTTTAATTTTGACATGATTTTAATAGTTTACCATTACATAAAATGCAAAATTTAAATTTCAATAACTTTAAAATGTAAAGATTTATTAAATATAAATTTAAATGTGTAAGTTTATATTATTATAATTTGTTGTAACATTAAGGGTGAATACTCAATTTTAATTAACATGATGTATGCACAAATACAATACATATGACCCTTGGTTTTATATTCTAAGGGTATCTTGGATTCTAAAATGAGTGTGCGGTGAATGTGAATAGTAACAATAATATAATTAATTTTAAAGGATTAGGTTTTCAACATCCCCTTCATTAATTTCAAGGGGTGTTTGTGAGTCCAAGAATCATTATAGAAGAGAAATAAAATCTAGAAGTAGACACGTAACAATGCTTGAACCCATCACGAAAGTGTTCTTTACATTAGTGATGACCACAAACCATGTGGTGGTTTTAGGATGACCATAAACAAAGTGGATAGTAGTTTAGTATGACCACAAGCCTGGTTAGCGAAACCTAATGTCTTCTACTAAATGGGTATTTTTGGATGACCGCAAACCAATGGTAGATGGTAGTTTAGGATGACCACAAACTAATTGTAGATGGTGGTTTTGGATAACCAAAAACCCAACTAGAAGATGGTGCTTTTGTATGATCACAAGCTTGGTTAGTAGAAGTTGATGTCTTCTACTAAATCAGTGGTTTTGGATTACCACAAATCAATGGTAGATGGTGTTTTAGGATGACCACAACTCTTATTAGTGGAATTTGATGTATTCTACTAAATGGGTGGTTTTGGATGACCATAAATAAATTATACTATTGAACATGGCTCTAACTCTATCTTCTAGATACAACTCCACTCTCTCTAAATTTATATTTTGGTTCAGGTTCTGGTTGTAACATAAGCTCGCTTGCTTCCCATTTGATTGATAGAGCTTCGAAACTTGAATCCTAATTGTCAATCCATGAAAATCCCCCTTGTCGAGTACAAGGTGAGAAGTTTGAAGCATTTCTATTGCAAGATGTGTTAATAATCGATATTGAGTTCTTAAGTATGATTCATATATCTTCTTAGTTGTTGATGATCATCACCAAGAATTTATCCACCCATAATCATTAGTCTTGCATGTTTCTTCAATTTTGAACAATTATCTAAATAATGATTATGATTCCTGCATTGTTGATAGGTATGGAGATCAAAATACTAATCATCCATGTGGTCAATTCGATGAAAATGTTGGCACTAATGCTAAACTAGAACAAGTGAAGATGAATCTTAATGAAGAAATCCAAAACTTCGAAACTCCATATTGTTTTGGAATAATATGGAATATGAAGGTTCAATTCTTTATCATATCTAATACAAGTTTTTTGTCTATTGTTCTTAATTTCATTCCAAGGTCCAATAATGGGCTTGGAAATTGATCCATATTTATGTGAGAAATAAATTAAAGAGAATATATATATATATATATATATATATTTATATTTGTTGCAATATATATATACACGTGAGGAATAATGGGCTTGGAAATTGATCCATATTTACGTAAGAAATAAATTAAAGAGAATACATATATATATATATTGAAACAAACACAGTGATACACTAAACTCAGATTCTATTAAATGAATGAAACTGAACAAACTGTAAAATAAAGACAACTAGAATGGTGGTAGTTATATATCAGAGTAGAAATGTGGCAGCTACGCTCATTCGTGACAAGATGAATTCAAAAAGAGGTTAAAAGGGCCTATTTATCATAAGAATGAGGGAAAGAAACCTAAACATCCAAAAAACTAACCCTAGGAGATGAACCATCATAAATTTTATGGCCCCAAATTGATTAGTTGAATAGTCAACTTCCTGGGGTCATAACTTTTGCATACAATATCTATTTGGGGCACTCGGTAGACCATTGGAAATATCTATCTTAGGAGTAAAATAGTGGATTGAACCTAAATGGAAGCCTCTATTTATCCACTGGGTTGTTGCAAACCCAAAAAAACATCATTTAGGGCCTTAAAATGACCCCATAAGTTGAGGACCCAAAAACTATAGAAACAATTACTCAAAAATTTCCAAATTTCCAAACTGTTTTGAGTCAGTGGAATAGGTGGGTGGCCACCTATATCCATCTAGATATGTTAGCCCCCCTTAGAAAGCAATGGTATTTATTTTCCCACATCAAATTGGGAAACTTATGTTGAAATTGAATCATGGTGAGCCACTTGCGTTGGTGGAGTAGTTCCCTGCTTTGTCAACCCAATATAGTTGTATCTTTTGTTGGAGGGTTCCCTTAAAAAAAAAATCCATGATCCAATCAATGGTTTCCTATTCCATGCAGTCAGGTTTAATCTATGTAGGTGTCAACTTCTCTACCATCTTTGTTGTTTCTAGCAATGGTGGAAAATATGGACGAAGGAGCTCCACATTGAATACTAGTTGCAGACCAAGGAATGGAGGAATACTTAATTCGAAGAAATTTTCATCAACTTCCTTGGTGATGGTGTACAATCCATATCGAAGTGGATGAAGCTTGTGACGAGGTCATGTGCGCCTCTCTTTTCATAAATGCAACCAAACCTTATCACCGTCTAGAACTTGTGTAGAAGCCGATGTTGTTCATGTCGTTGTTTATACTTAGCGTTGTATTTTTATAAAATGACATGGACCTATTGACAAATGTATTGGATTCATTCAACATATCTGGTGGTCTTATCAGCCTCAATTTGATCATGGGAAGACTCCTCCTGTGTGGATGTAATGGGAAAAGCTACATCAATTAAATCCAATGGTTGGAACCTCATACACACCTTAAAAGGGTTGTGGCCAATAAAGCTATGAAGGGATCTTTTAAATTTGTGTTGAACAAATGTAAAGATCTCATCCCAAGTGTAGGGATGTTTAGAATTGTATATTCTCAAACTATGGACAATCATCTGGTTGACTAACTTTGTTTGTCCATCAGTCTGAGGGTGAAAGACAGTTGATTTGATGAGATTGGTTTCCATAAATGACCATAAGATAGAACAGAAGGTTTTGAGGAACCTGCTATCCTGATTTGAAATGATAGTATGTGGCATCCCAAAATGAACCCAAACATGGTAAAATAAGAGCTTAGCAGTGTATTTGATGGAGATGTTCTTCTTGCAAGTTATCAAAATGGTCATCTTAGAGAAGCGATCCAAGACAACAAGTTCACATTCATTACCATGCTTGGTTGAAGGTAGTCCTAACATGTAATCCATGGAGATGGATTTTCATGGCCTATGGGAAGTAGGCATAGGGGTGTACAATCCTTGATTTTTAATGGAAAGTTTCAATATGGCACAAATAGCGTAGGATATGATATATCAGATGCCATCCTATCGTATCTTGGGCTAATATAAATACTTCTGCAATACCACCACTATCGTTTTTATGCCAAAGTGACCTTCTACCTAACTGTAATAAGCTTCACAAATCAACTTCGCATGTTTGTTTGAAGGAACATAAATATGAGCCAAGAATCAAAGAGATCCTTCCTGGAGATGAAATTCTACCACTAGTGCACCTTAACATAAGTATTGAGAGATGGAATAAAATTCGAGATCATTATCATATAGTTGAGTCCACTCAGAGGTCTCATGGACTCATGGACACAACATTTTAGCACCATGGTCAGTGCTACTACTTGAGGTCGACTAAGGAAATCAACGAATTGATTTGTACTTCCCTTCTTGTAGTTAATATTCAAGTGGAATTGGTACAAGTAGGTGGACCCCTTTTGGTGGCAATCATTTTGCAACTTTACTTGGTTTTGCATGAAATTCAGGGGCTTGTGATCAATGTGGATGACTATCTCTTATCCTAGGATGTAATTCTTCCATTAACAACGGGCTTGGATAATAAAATACATTTTCCTGTCATAAGTGGGATACTTGTGGATTGTATATGAAAGTGTCTCACTTTGATACACCACTACATGGCCATGCCGAGTGAGGACTGCACCAACAACATAGTTCAAAGCATATGCCTCAATATCAAAGGGTTGTTGTAGATATGGTAAGGGAAGGACGAGCACCAAACATAAGCGTTGATTCAACTCCTCAATTTTTTTTTGTGGCTTGGGCTTGACGAACTTGGCCTTAGATCCCCCTTTGGTCACCTCATTAAGGGACTAAGAAATATTATAGAATCCAAACACAAGTATGTGATAGAAGTTGGAAAATCCTAGGAAGCTATGAAGCTTTGTGAGAGTTGTCAAGATTGACCAGTTATGAATTTATTGGATCTTGACTAGATCCACATGCACACCATGATCATCCATGATGTATCCCAGATATTGAACCCTCTCAATGGAAAATGAGAACCTCTCTAGATTGGTGTATAACTTGTGTTGTCACAGAGTGTTGAGGACCTAGTGGATATGTTGCAAATGTTCTTCCCATGTTTTGTTATAGATGCGGATATCATCTAGATATACAACCACAAAATAATTGGTTAATGGATGGAGAATATTGTCCACCATCCTCATGAAGGTTGTTGAAGCCTTCATCAAGTCGAAAGGAATGAACAACCACTCAAAAAGGTATTCCCAATATTTGAAGGTAGTATTCTAGACATAGGTCTACTAAATCAGCACCTGATGATAGCAAAACTTTAGATCAATTTTGCTGAAATATTTGCCACCCTGCAGTTGATCGAGAACATTGTCGATCTAGGGAATGACATATCGATTCTGGACTGTGATATTGTTTAGATATCTATCATCAATAATGAGTCACCATGTCCCATATTTCTTCTGTACCAACAAAATTGGGATCCCATAAGGTGAGGAGTTGGGTCGAATGTTCCCCTTTTGATTTAATTCTTGAATCTGGTGCTTCATTTCTTCATTCTCCATGAGGGAACGCTTATATATTGATCCATTCAATAAAGGTTCCCTAAGGAACAAATCAATTGAATGGCTGACCTAGAAATGTAATGGAACCCCAATAGGTGTGGTCAAGATATCTATGTATGATTCCATTATATTTGCCACCTGCTTCTGTTGTGCATAGAGACCTTGTGTAGAGGTGGTGGTGGTTGTTGTGATCTTTATTTCACTTCTGAACAAATCATAAAGAGGATGAATTTCCCTGTCTAGGAGATTACCTTCCTGCATTGCTTAGTTGGGATGAGAGACACTAGAATAATGGAAATTGTCTCAGCTAATTTTCTGCATGGGCCGAAATCACCTTTTTTGGGATGGCATAAAAATAAAAATTGACCATGAAAAATCAAAATAAAAGCATTGAAATGAATGAGAATTCCATGAGCATTTACCTGATCCAGACGGTTTGTGATTTTGTGGATCATGGCTCTCGAAATCATCTTCTCAAGTTTTTGGTTCAAAAACACTATGTGGGGTAAAATTCCAAATGGTATGGAAAACATATTTTTTTTCAATATTTTATAGAATTGTTTTTTGAAATTTTGACCCACTTTTCTATAGTTTGGACCGTTATTGACCATTTTGGATTGTTTGGTCTAATTTTGTTATGTAGGGACCTGATTTGAGTGAATTGTGACCGATATTTCTACCCGTTCATGCCTATCACAGGTATAATCTTGAACTAGCATATAGGTTAGGATTTCACATCCGCTTGCATTTATGCATTTCCTTATGACCGTTTTATCTTGAGCTTGGGTACAAACCCACTTCGTAATGTCGTGGAACCTCCATACTGCTATTTAGAAGTGACATTATGCAAGTGGTAGAGCTTTCCTATACATGGGTGCCCAAGTTAGATCACGTTTGCATTGGGTTCCCATCTTGAGATTTCTCCTTTAGGTTTGAGGAGTCCCTTATAGTCCCTCCATGTCCTTGAGCAAGAGTTTCATACTCCTCTTGAACTTTGTGTTGGTCGTTCCCTATAGGGAATCCATTGTATATCAAGTTGTGACTGAATTTCATGAATTCTTCTTTCCTTCTTGAGCTTTACGCTAGCTCCCTACTTACGAGTTATAAGCCATGTATCTCATGCTTATGTCCATCCTAGCCAAGAAGAGCCTTTTACATATCCTTTGCAGCTTGATCTCCCTTTACCGGGAGGATACCTTCCCCCAAGTGTCCTTCTCCCGTGCATGCTTCCTTGCATTCAACATAGGTATGTTCCACTGATTGGAACTAGTTTTCTTTCCCACGACACTTGTCTCCTCCCAACTGTACACTATAAAGCACTTTTATTCTTTTTCAATATTTTCAACATCTGAAAAAGTCCAAAAAATTTAAAAAACATAAAAGCTAGATGGGAAATGTTATTATCCTTGGTAGCTGTCAAGTCGTGTCTCCTTTGAACATAGCACTATATATGACATCCATTGGTTGGGTTAATAGTTTGAATTTAGGAGATGTACTCATTACTCTAAGTTTTTCCCCACTGACTAGTTATGCTTCCAGTCCCCATGGAGCCTCTATTGATGCCTCCTGTGTCACAGAGATCTCCCAGTTTTCATATCGAGTCTATGCTTCTTACCTTTAGTCACCATTCACCTTATTCTCTTGTTCAAAGGAAGTTGAAGCTTGAGTCGACTTTGCATGTCAGCCATTCCTGGTACAGTTACTTGTTCATGCACATCTTGTTTGTTTGATTTCTTCCACATTATCCAGCATTGCTAAGTACCTCGTGTTGGTTGATGTGGGATGCATTAATGCCCTCCTTCCAATGGATTCCATTACATCGACTTTAGATCATCTATTCTGGAATAGGATTCTAGAGTCCATTTGAGTTCCTTGAGACTTATAGTCATCAGTGGTAGGTTCTCTCACCATCGATAGTTTTGGGAATACATCAATGCCCCTTGATTAATGGATTCTTTCAACTGTTCGACCTCAACACATCTATTTGCACTTGTTAGATTGCACTCTGTACCTTGATTCTCATTATCATTATCGGTTGAAAATATTGCGTCTATTAATAGTATACATTAATGACTAGTAATCAGATGATGGACTATCATGTTTGACCTCGACACATTTATTCACATGATAGGACATGTACTCGTAGCGGTTTGCGTAGAATACCTCCAAGATTGGTGGCATTCCACATATTTTACCTCCTTGATCGTGCCAGTATTCATGAGATGTTATCTCTTGTGACCAGATTCTAGTGTATATCAGATACCTTCATCCATTATGGAGATATTGATTCATTGTATATTGTACGTGGCGATGACTGCACATGGAATTTGTATATCATGCCTATTCATGGCCATTTTACTCTTATGTATCCAGGACTTCTATATGTATAGTCATATGTAGATATTGATCATTGTATTGTGCCGGCGAGTGGCTAGTTCTTCCACCTAGGTCTTCATTACTCCACTTCTGGGATGGATATAATGTATTTCGGCCATCATGTTACCCCTCTGACCTCACACATTAGGGGGCATCTGCTATAGCTAATTTTACCACACCTAGTTGTTCATATATTTATGGCCTTCCATGTCCCTCTATAGACGCCTTGGACCCCCTTTTCTCTTATTATACTTTGATGTCCCAAGAAAATCCCCAAAAAACACCTTTTTATGTGTATGCGTGACTTTTAAAGCTATACTCGCGTGTATATACAGCTTCTGAGCCAAAACCCACGTACATTGGGAAATGTGCATACAGCCAAAAAAATTTAGATTTTTTCTTATAGAGTCCCGAATAACTTGAATCTTGGCCTTCCATATGCCTTGAGAATGCTCAGACTCGACCCTCCATTTCCTATTTGGAGTGCTATATATTGATCCTCTTGGATACATTGAAGGAGGAGAAATTGGAGAGAAAAGAAACTATAGTCCATTGTTTCCTCACTTGTTATGATTTAGTCTACATCCCTTTGTCCCTTTGGATCACACAGTGCTTATCTTCCCAATATTTCCTTTTCTTTGTAAGCTTTCCATTGAGATATGGAGGATTGAAGTGGTGGAGACCTAGGTGGAGGACTCGGTTTCTCGGGTTTGAAGAAGTTCCAGCAAAGGTTGTCACTATTGTATCTCTATTTTTATTAATAGAAATATCCATTTACTATCCAATACATGTGCATACATATGAATATTGTATCCAAGGATGTATTTATTTGCTTATACATTATTGATTATATATGCTAGAGTAGGTCTAACACTTGAATATATAGCATGCTTGTATTGCTTGTTGTTGTTGAGAGCGAATTATGAATGCAAGCATGTTGGAAAAGCTCAACACGGATCTACATCTACCATCTTGAATAAGGTACGATTCATATCCCTTAGTGCTATATGTATTTATTTCTCTTGCATATTGGAAAGGATTGATTTCTGGTGTCATTCAATCTATTGTGGTACACCCCAAGCCATAGGAATTTTCTCTTTGTAACATTCCCCAAAGTAATAATGAAACTATGAGGCCTAGACTCATACAAAACATGACATTCAACATATATGGACGGTAATAAAAGAACATCACAATATTCAATTTTAACAACATCACACATTACCTTGTCTTTGAAGGGTTTGATGCCATAGGATAGGTGGAATTGTTGATTAACATGGATTATCCAACCAATGGTGTATGGTTGGGAGTGTGGGACCATCGATAGCTTAAAACGTTTGATAACCTCAGCCAATATGAGTTTATTTTGGCTACCACTGTAGAAAATGAAATGTAGTGAGTTCCCCTACACTCACAATTGTGAATGAAAGAGGCACTCCCCTTCTTATGAACCCTTTGCCTCTTCTAGTTGGACCTTCATGGTTGTGACGGTGTCACTAGGATTCACATCAATGACTCGCTTTCCCTCTTCTAAAGTTAAATTTTACTTTGAATGGATTCACACCTCCTAAACAACTGCTCGTTGAGGGTGCATCCAACACTATCAGCATTTGTCGAGCTTGGATATGGGTGAAATTATCCATCATCTCATTCATATATCATGTGAGGGATTCCTTGAGAAAAAACTTAACAGGATATGGTGATCCATAATATCTCTTTTTTTTTCTGGTGATGTGAGGCTGCTTGGGACAACGATAGTGGTTTCCCCCAAGTTTAACCATTTCAAGAACTAACTCTCGATATTTATTTCTAGTTGGGGACATGCAATGAGAAACAACAAGAGAAAACTACTCTAATAGCACTAGTCTAAGCATGAGGAAAAGAACCCTGAACATCCAAAAACCTAACACTAGGAGATGAACCGTCATAAATTTTGAGTCCCCAAAGTGGTTAGTTAAATAATCAACTTCCTGGGGTCATAACACTTGCATTTAATCTCTGTTTGGGGCACTTGATAGACTGTTGGAAAGATTTGTTCGAGGAGTACAATAGTGGATCATTCTTATACCAAAGTGTATGCCTATCATTCAAGTCACTTTAAACCCAATAAAACATCATTTAGGGCCTCAAAATGGTCCTATAATATTAGGACCCAAAAACTATAGAAAAACTACTATGAAAATTGCCAAATTGGAAAATTCTTTTGAGAGAATGTAATAGGTGGGTGGCCACCTATATCGATCTGGATGAGAAATATTACACATAACATGTTCATGATAGGAGTGGTATTTTTCATATGATATTGTTTCATTGATTTTATCCTCTACTGATAACTGATCAGAATCATTATCAAACTAAAAATTAAGGTTGTTTTGAATACGCACTAATTCAGAATGTTGATTCCCTCATTGTTTTTCATCATGCTAGAGTTGTGATTCAGTATAAAAAAGTTATACTTTGTCTTGCGAATATTGCAAATAGGTTAGCACAAATGTGAGAGTTTCTTTGTCTATTATGCCTATATTATCGATAGGACTGTCAATTAGAGTGTTCTCTCTAATATTTATTTAGTTCGGGCCATTTTTAAGGGCTGTATGAGGCCTCCTTATGTAGGTAGGTCCATATTAAAATAGACTGAACAATAAATAAGAGTGATTTCTGCAACTCTTTCATTTAACAATAAGACTCAACAATTGGAAATCCAACTCAAAAAATGAAGGGTGTTGGTTTCTACTAAGAATGAACCCAGTACAATTCAACTTAATTTTGATTTGAAAATCACAAAAATAACTACTACAAGTATAAAAAAAATAAAAATAAAACCTAAAAAATCACCATTTGCAAGTTACAAATTGATGTCGATCTAAAGTTTAATTAATCTCCCAAAATTATTTTTTGATGATGCTCTAAGTCCTTTGATAATCGATAATTTTCTATTGTGGTGCCAAGGACACCAATGTATTTGACAACACTTTCTACCGGTTATTCCTTACAATAAAATTTACTTCCTCATTATTATTACAATAATAATCTCAATTATGATATGTGTCATCATGGTCATGGGAATTGACAACCAGGTGGCCTTCAATCTCTCTAGTGTGTTTCTCATGTTAGTTTTCCTATTCATTCATGTGTTCATTAGTTCCCTTTGTCATGTGGCCAACAATGGGTCTTTAATCAATGGATTGCAATCTATGAAATTGGATCTTTGTAACCAAATTCTAATCTACTGTAAACAAAATCACACATACTTGTCAAGAAAACTATGTATTTATGTAAAGTTGCATAGTCCAAGCAGTATATTGCTAGCTCATATCAAAACAATTGGTTTCAACTAATGGAAATCCCTAGGGTGATACTGATATAGTTGCTCCATGAGGAGTAAAATAATAAAAATAATGGTGTTGATGGAGGTTCATTATTATAAATTCATTGGTTGTAGGATACTATGCAAAACATTGAGTAGGTATTTGTGAAAGTAACAAGAGAAAGAAATACAATAGATATTGAAAGAGAACTATACATTTTATAAAAGGTAACTGAAAATTATTGGGAGTTGGAAGAATGGGCAAATGCAATTTACTTTTGTTCTTTTTTTTTCTGATGAAACTTTAGTTTGCAAAGGCATGCTTCGGTTGGGAATTATATCACAGTTTTAACTAGATATTAAAAATGAGTTATATACTTCACCCTTTTTTATCTACCATAGGTGATAAAACAAAAATACTAGCCCTAGATGGGATCTTGCACAACCCATAATATTTCTTGGCCATAATCAAGAGATCAACACTATGTAGGGAAATTTGAACTAGATGTGATCTCATAAATATTCAATTGTATGTAACACATAGGTAGGTAAATATAAACACATGGACAAAGGATAACACCGGTAATATGTATAAGGAAGCAAAAATAGTAGGTTGTGCTCTATACTCACAATTGATTTCACTTCTTCAAAATACTATGTCACGGGTGTAGAGGGGAATCCCACACAAGTCACACACAAAAAATGTATCCAAATGTTTGTTTGATGTATCTTCACATGGGCCATAGGTTCATAGGTATGATACCAATACATAATAGATATACAAATACGTTTGTTTATTGTATCAATTTCATATCTTGTCAAAATATTGAGCTCTAGAGAATGCCTCTTCAACCTAACTTGGTAATGATGGCTTGAAGGGATGAAAGCAAGGAATTGATATTCCAGGGTTTGTATTTTCTTCGGAGCTAGAACACTGTAGTTGGGGTCTTTACTACAATTGTTTCTGATGCAAATCCATGGAATCTGAGGCTATGGCCATGCATATGAAAATTGAGAAACATGTAGGAAAAATGAAAATATGCAATTGTTAGGAATCAATATGCATCATAGGAGAAAAAAACACATGTCCAAAATGACAATGCAAAAATTAAACAGGAATGGTTGGAGCATGGAAAAATAGAAATTCACCCAACAATTTTCCACAAGCCCTAGGAACTCTATGGCTCTTATACCACTATTGCAACACTAAATAAAATAAACTAGAAAAGATAAAAATAAATGTTCAATTGTTGTTAAAATGATACATATGTATATACAATGTATATGCCCCTTGATTTCATATTCCAGTGGGTATCTTAAACTCTAAGATGACTGTTCATATTCACATATGGTGAATATGAATAGTACACAAATAGTAAGAACAATATAATTAACTTTTACCATAACCCTAAAGGTTTAGGTTTCCAACATAATAAAAAATAATAATATGATATTTTTTAACTAATAAATATCCATTTCATATTAATAAGAAAGTATCTACTTTATGGTGGTGGTGGTGGTTAACATCCATTGAGACCAGCTTTGGTCTATTAGACCTTAAGAGAAAGGAAATGATTTATTTGGATTGTTGTAAAAATTTATTCCTATGCTCAAAAATCTTAGAAAGATGCATTCCTAGGTTTCCATAGTTTTAACAAGTTAAAAGGTTAATGAGGTTTGTATTGCAGAAAATATTATGAAAATGTGATCTAATATGGGTGTATCCAGGGCACTCTAAGAGAAAGTGGATTCCATCCTCAACACTCATAGTCTCATAGATATGGAATATCCTTTCACCCCATGGTGTTTTAGGAATTAACTAGCATCATGTTTCACTATGAAGCTCATGAGAGTTCATTCTTATATCTTCTATATTCATTTTCTTCTTCGAACTAGTTAAAACAGAGAGATCGTTTTGATATTCTAGATTAGGGATAATGACCTCCTTATATTATATTAATTTTATTTTAGCTTCTGATTCTTTATCGCCCCACTTTTTATCTTCAAACTAATATGGTTATATTTTTAATGTTATTGATACTTTGTAAAGTGAATTTTTTGTTAGTCCCCCAATGGTTTAACCGAGACATGGTGTCTTTATACAAGCCTCTCTTGAGTCGTGGGTGGTATTGATTGGATTTTAAAGAAATTTTAGGAATACTTTGGTCACTCATGTTAATTACCATGTACTTGTACATTAGGTACCAAGTCATAGAGATGCCCTCAATGGGGGGAAGGACCACTTCTATTAGGAGAATATGATAGGGTGTATTGATTTTAATTTTTAGGTTATACATTATAAAACGCTTTTGGATTTGCTCAATATTTCTCTAGGATTATCTAGCGAAGTTGCAACTCCAAACTTCAAAACCATATAAGATAACAAGAGCAATGAGATTTTCAAAAGGAACTTCCTTTCATCCCACATCATAATGTTTTTTTATTTACAATTGTTTTAAAGACCAAAAAAAACTTTCCACCCTCCATTAATCCTTTTCTCAAGGCTATAGTTCTAGTTGAACTTGTGATGAATATCGATTCTGAGATATTTGTAAGAATACATTTCCTTGAAGTTTCTATTGCCGTTTACAAAATTAGCATAAGTGACGTTCTTGGACTTGATAATCATAACTATTGTTTTGTCAGTGTTAACAGTCATATCCATGGTAGAGAAAAATTCCTTGAGAATTGTTAATTGCTTATCAAGACCAAATGGACACCTTTCCATAAGAACAATATCATCAACATAAAGGAGGAGGACAATGACTATCCCAACTAAGATCATGCTAGCACAATCTGCTTCTTTTAAACAACCTTCTAGCTTATCGATGTATATGCCAAAAAGGGTAGAGGAGAGGTGGAAATCTTGCTTAACTCCAATATTAAAATTAATATCGTTATACCACCCTTTAGTAATCTTAAAATTGGAAATTACTATCTTGTACAACCTTATCATGGCATATTTTAACTCAAAATGAACCTTTAGCTCTTCTAATATGTTCCAAAAGTTATTTATAGGAATTGTATCAAAAGATTTCCTAAACTCCACAAAGCAAAAAAAGAGATTATATTTACTATTACAACATTAATCCTCCACAATGATTCTAAGCATCAGAAGGTGGTCAGTGGCAGAGTGGTGTATTCTGAAGGATACCTTACATTTATCCCACTTGCCTTCTCTTTTTATCCATATACTGATTTTCTTTTCTAAAATGATACCATAAAGCTTGTCTAAGAGAGGGATAATCATAGTGTAATCATAATGGATGTTATATTTTTATCATTCAAGCTAGCATTATGATATTAGGATCTTTAATTGAGAGAATAACATACACAGCAATAAACAAAAGAGACAAGAGACACAAAGAATTTTCCTCGGGGAAACCATAAAGGAGAAAACCCCGCAACTTCCTCAGAGATAGAATCAGCACCAAAAGTAAAACCCAAAAATATAAAGATGATCTCCTGACAGCAACAATATCTCTCTCTGATCCCAGTGTCTTGTATCTCACTCATGCACCCCAATGAGTGAATGTTTGTATGATAAATAGAGAGGCTCACTCTCTATTTATATTCTTTCGTACACTTAAAACCCACTCCAACATGTCGGCCTCACTTAACAATTACTTACTAGAGTCGACATCTCTAGGAGTGTCTAATAACCCTAGTGCCCCACAACTTGTGGGGACTTTTCCTCCTCCGACCAACAAGGAGGGTTATCCTTAACACAACGGTGGGGACTATTTCCCCGACTTACAGTGACTCACCTAGGGTCGAATTCTCTAGGATAGTCTAATAACCCTAGGGCCCCACAACTGAGGGGACTTTAACCCTTGACCAATAGGATGGTTACCCACAATGACTTGACATGACTTGTTTACATTATAGAACCTCCCAATAGGAACATCAGGGAATGACATGACTCAAGTACATTACAAACACATATTGAAATTAACATCAGGGTACAATACATAAGATATACAGATGCATACATTCCAAAGTTACAAATACATTAACACTCCCTCTTAAATAGGAAGGTATTCTCTCGACACAATTTATCAGCACAAGTCTTCTTCTCTATATCATCTGGATCATCATCGAGTCCTTCTCATCTTCAAGTCATCTTCATTTGGATATGGATCATCACTCAATCTGGATCATCGTCACTGGATCTAGATAATCACTCAATCTAGATCATCATCACTAGATCTAGATCAATTACTTGATTTGGATCGTCATCAATGGATCTAGATCATCACTCGATCTGGATCATCATCACTAGATCTAGATCATCACTCGATCTAAATCATCACTACTGGATCATCATCACGAGTGCTATCTCATGATTATTCTCATCATAGGAAGTCCTACAGAGCTAGCCCTTTTTCATGCTAGTTGTAGGCGTAGCCTCCATGCAGGTCTTCTTCAACACTTATATCTGACACCAAGTTAGAATGGCCTGCCCAACACTTACATCTGACCATGAGAGGAATACATCCAACACCATGTTAGAAAGGCACGCCTAGCACTCACATCTGATCATGTAGGAACCAATCCTATAATCACATCAGAAAGGCCTAGCACTCACATTCGATCATGCGGGAACACATCCCACAACCCTATCGAAAAGGCTCAGCACTTATATCTAGCCATGCGAGAACACATCCTGCAACCATGCTAAAAAGGCTCTGCACTTACATCCAACCATGTGGGAACACATCATGCAACCATGCTAGAAAGGCTCTGCACTTACATCCACCCATGTGGGAACACATCCTGCAACCATGATGGAAAGGCTCTGCACTTACATCCACCCATGCGGGAACAAATCCTGCAACCATGATGGAAAGGATCTGCACTTACATCCACACATCCTGCAACCATGATGGAAAGGCTGTCAACCCCAGGTTGAGGGTTCCTTGTAACTGACCAGGTGCCTCCATTCTCCAAGAGAATGGCATCAACCCTTATATCTGATCAAGTGGGAAAACATCCCTCAATCAAATCAGAATGGCCATGCACTCATATCTGATCATGTGAGAACACATCCCACAGTCATATCAGAACAACCCTCAGTCCCATACTAAGCTTTCCTGGTAACTGACTAGGTACCTCCATTCAAAGAATGGAAACAGCCCTTATATCTGATCAAGTGGGAACACATCCCTCAATCACATCAGAATGGCCATGCGTTCACATTTGATCATGTAAGACTACATCTTACAGTCATATCAGAAAGGCCCTTAGTCTTAGACCGATTATTCTTGGTAACTGACCAGGCACCTCCATTCCAAGAATGGCATTAGCCCTTATATCTGATCATGTAGGAACCAATCCTATAGTCATATCAGAATGGCTCAGTACTCATATCTGACATGGAAGGAACAAATCCTCTCACCATGACAAAATGGCTTAGCCCTTACATCTAGCCATGGAAGGAACCCATCCTTTCACCATGTCAGAATGGCTCATGGACTCATCACTTCCCCTTGGAAGGAACCTCGATCAGGAGAACACCAAGCTTCTCCCATACTCAACTATACCCTTTGTAACCATCAAGTGAACATGTCTCAATGTGTTCACAACAAAGCAAATATCGGGTCTTGTATTTGTTAGGTACATCAATGAAAAAATCATATGATGATACATCGTGGCATCAACCGATTCTCATGAAGCAACAATCAATAGCTTCAGGTTTGATGCCATAGGTGTGGTCATGCAATCCATCATCCTGAACCTATTCAGGATCTCTACTGCATACTTCCCTTTCCCACACCTCCATGCCTAGAACGTAGTGCATTGACACATAATAGGAGCATCACTGGTCTTCCTCCTTCAACCTTGAAGCAAAGGTTGGAATCCACTTTACTCTTAGTAAATCCTAGAGTCATCAGTAATCTATCCATTCTGTCATACCATGTTGAACCTTAGGATATTCTATAGTCACTCCCTCTAAAGCAGAGCATCATACTCCCTCTGTCTTCTGTACTCTATGCACTGAAACATTATGTACCGGAGTGACAAGTAGCTTCCTATGCTACTAATATTCTATGTATCCATCTAGTGTATAGAATTTCATCTTCAACCTTGTAACAAAGGTTAATATCTTCATCAAGCTCATCATGTATGTGTTTTAACTCCCACTGGCTACAAATGTCTCTTTGTAGTCATTAGAGGAAATTTGGGGTCTAAAATGGGCCTTATAAGAAAACGTGCCAAAATAAGTTTTTGTGAGTTGGAATTCAAGAACCAATAGAATTTCAATAAAATAAGTCAACCATAATGGTTGAATTGGCATATTTGTCATTAAAAAAAACTACTTTTTTTGTTCGTATTTTCGACATATCTCATTGTGTTTTTACTCAAATTTCGATTGGGAGAGCTCGTTGGATGCGGAATTTGATTCTGCATCCAACGAGTACCCACACTGCATACTTTTGACGGACCCCGCTACCCCAAAAACAAGAAATACCTGAAAAAACGTGATGATGATGTGGGTACTCGTTGGATGCAGAATCAAATTCCGCATCCAACGAGCTCTCCCAATCGAAATTTGAGTAAAAACACAGGGCGATATGTCGAAAATACGAACACAAAAAGTAGTTTTTTTCTTTCTTCCTCCAAAATTAATTAATATTATTTTATTATTTTAACCATTATTTTATTATTTTAACTATTATTTTATTATTTTCCTTAGGAGGCCCATTTTAGACCCCAAAATTCCTCTATTGCTATGCCTTCTTTTTGTGAGAAGCCTCGTGCTACGAATCTTGCCTTGTATCCCATGATGTTTCCATCTACTGCATGATGGAACTACAAACT
Organism: Pseudotsuga menziesii; assembly: GCA_001517045.1. Classification (NCBI taxonomy): domain Eukaryota; kingdom Viridiplantae; phylum Streptophyta; class Pinopsida; order Pinales; family Pinaceae; genus Pseudotsuga; species Pseudotsuga menziesii. The sequence goes on from LPNX010972970.1 coordinate 115,645, forward strand.
TCCCTTCACGTATCGATACTGCATCTTAGACATCATTCTTCTTGAACTAGTCTTACCTTTCTTCTTTGTTCATAGCTGGAAGGTTCTGTATCAATGATGTCGCTGAATTCGTCATATTATTCTTCATCTTGAACTGTCGTCACTTGTTATTTAGAACAAGTCTCATCCTTCTTTGCTTGTAGGCGATTATGTATTGCGATCTTTCCTACAAGTCAAATGCATTTGTATGGTTAGAAACATTTCATAAGGAATATTCATACTAGAAAATTCTTATGCATAAATATATGATCATGCAACTACTTTAGCCAATACAACATTCATCCATGTCTCACGGAAACATTCTAGATGCCTTCCATCTCTACCAGGACAACATTGAGATTGTGCACTAATCCAATATGTCAGCAAAGAGGTTTCATTCTAGATAAGCAGCAATGGAGAGTTGTATAGCACCATGAGATACTTACCCATCACATGCATATTAGTAGTATATTGTCATTAATGTAAACATTCTATCATGAATAATACATTAACTGAATATAAACAAATGCATAACAAAACAATATCATGAAATGACAATTGAATATTTATCTTTATTTGTTTCATGGGTGGACTCCTTCTTGAGCCTTCAGCTTCATCATCTTCTTCATTCATAATAGCTTCGTTTCTTATCCAAATGATAAGGTGGATAAGAGGTTCTTCAATATTTGAGTTCTTCATATTCCTCATCGCTTGAGGGATCTTATTTGTATGGTGAGAGCTTGATCTTCCCATCTTCTTTTCTCTTACTATGAGTTGAGCATCTTCTTGTGTGTGCTCTTCCTGAAATATTTCTGAAAGTAATCACTTCCTTCTGGCACAAATTCCTTGAATGAATGAATCCCATGATCCTAGGAGGCCATTCAAGGTGGCTATCACTACTTCTGCATTCTCCACTTCTTCTTCTACCGCTTCAAGTTGTTCTTTGATTTGAGTGACCCTTGTAAAGTATGACTATATGGTCTCTGCATTCTAGATCTTCACATTCTTCAACTGGTTTCTTAAGGTCATATTCTGATTTATGTTCTTCCCTTCAAATAGCTTGGTCAAGGAATCAAACATCTTCGGTGTCTTCAGGGAAGAAACTTGTGGTACAAGCTGATCCGTGATTGAATCAACAATGATCTTCTTGGGCTTGACCAAGTTCTTCTTGTGTAAGTCTTTGAGCCTCATCTCCCTCAGGAACTGGAACCTCTCTACTCATGTAGGTGTCCAATTCATTTTCTTCAGAGAGATCATATAATTCCATGCTTGGAAGTTGTCAACTTCACCAAGCTTATCATCAAGCTGATGTGATAGATCACTTTGAAATGAGAACCTCAAATGAAAATAGCAAACAATTAGATCTTACCGATTTGAGGTGTCCGTCCTGGTTCCGGAGCTGGCTGATCTAGGGTTTGTCAGAGAAACACTAATTTTCAAAACTTGGAATCTTTCAGATCTAATTGGATAGAAATATATATCTATTCAAGGAAATCTGTCCAATGTACTCCTTTTTTGAAAACAGTGGAGGGAAGCTCCTAGAACAAGAAGCCCTAGTTTTCCAATTTCTTCTGCAGAAATGTCTGTTACTATTTCTGTGGTATCTATGAAATTACTGCTCTTCTATGTCTAAAACTTCGCTCTAAGGTAGCCTCACATGTACCTATTCAAACACCATAGGTTTCATTAGTATTGGGTTCACCAATGGGTACTTATGATCATTTTCCTAAAGTGACCTATTACAGGACTATTCAGAATAGAGAAGTTGTACAGACTTCCACATGTCACTGTTTCATCTTCTGGGTCTAAACTTCGGACCATAGAAATTAAAGTCTGTGCACTTTCTGGAACATATTTATAAATTTGATCTGGACCTTTGTAGCCTAAGATACAAAAATTATCCCCAGGTGTCCTGTTTAGGGATGAATTTTGGAAGAGGATGGAACCCTAACTTGGAGGGATCATATCTCCCAGGATATAGTGAATCTGAGTCTAAATTTTGGACATAATGTGAATTAGAATTTTATCGTCAACCTATGCAATTTTCTGATTTTGATCCTTTGCCAATATAGAGATATAGCGCATGTACCAAAACTTATCAGTTTTAGTATTTAGGATTTTTCTAGCTCGGGGTCAAACTAGGGTTTGACTTTCCCGGAGTTTCACCCAACCAAAAATCTTGACCCAGGTCTCTAAAATTCAATTTTTATGAGGAGAGAAATCCTATGCCAGGATCACTCAAAAATTCCTCTTCTGTAAGAAGCCCTAATTTCTCGCACCAAAAACTGAAAATGCTGGGAATCAAATTCCGCTTCGACAGAAAGATGAACCCTTCAATGGAGAGTCAGCTTAGCATACTATTGCTGATGGATTGTGGAGAGAGACACAAAAATTAAGAATCCCTAGCTTCTACAGTTGCATAATGTCTTCTTCTTAGGTTAGCTCTGATACCATGTTAGATTTTTATCATTCAAGCTAGCATTATGATCTTAGGATCTTTAACTGAGAGAATAACATGCACAACAATAAACACAAGAGACAAGAGACAAAGAATTTTCCTCAGGGAAACCATAAAGGAGAAAACCCCGCAACTTCCTTAGAGATAGAATCAGCACCAAAAGTAAAACCTGAAAACATAAAGATGATCTCCTGACAGCAACAGTCTCTCTCTCTGATCCCAGTGTCTTCTCTCTCACTCATGCGCCCCAATGAGTGAGTGTGTGTATGATAAATAGAGAGGCTCATTCTCTATTTAAATTCTTTCGTACAATTGAAACCCACTCCAACATGTCGTCCTCACTTAACAATTACTTACTAGAGCCGACATCTCTAGGAGTGTCTAATCACCCTAGTGCCCCACAACTTGTGGGGACTTTGCCTTCTCCGACCAACAAGGAGGGTTATCCGTAACACAACGGTGGGGACTATTGTCCCGACTTACAATGAATCACCTACGGTCGACTTCTCTAGTATAGTCTAATAACCCTAGGGCCCCACAACTGAGGGGACTTTAACCCTTAACCAATAGAAGGGTTACTCACAATGACTTGACATGAATTATTTACATTATAGAACCTCCCAATAGGAACATCGAGGCATGACATGAGTCAAGTACATTACAGACACATCCCGGAATAAACATCGGGGTACAATACATAAGATATACGGATGAATGCATTCCGAAGCTACAAATACATTAACATGATAATTAGAGGGGTTATTTTTATCGTCATTTCAAAGATAAGAATAACGAGGATATGATTCCATGGACAAATGAAGGTCCTTTGTTGACCACTAAATTGAAGAGTTTATGGATGTGAGGGATGAGGACGTGCCTTCCATTTTTTAAGATTTCATCTTGGTATCCTTCAAAGTCCTTATCTTTTCCATTTTCTAGGCCCTTAACCCCAAAATCAATGTCATATAACGAGAAAAAATCTTCTAACCTATGGAGGTTTTGAATGTATCTATGACATCTAAGGATTCATAAATCTTTTTAAGATAGGAATTCCAATCCTTCAAAGAAATCCTTTATTATCTAAATATTTTCATAGGTGTAAAATAGTTTCATACTTTTTAATTATATAGTGTGTTTTGTTTCTTTTAAATAGGGATTTGTATATATTTATCTTTTCAATCTTTAGGGACTCTTCAATAGAACCTTTATGATTGTTCTTACATTTTTACATTCTTTATCATATCGGGAGGTTGTTCTTCTATTTTTTTTCCCCTGAAACTATGATAGAGAATTTGTTAATGGAAGATGAGAGGTTCGTAGTCAAATTATGATAGATATCTTCTATATCGTCTATACTTGATAGAGGAAACAATTCATTTTTTATATCTTTTATGAAAATGTCACACTTATTTATTTCAAATATCATATTTTTTTTACTGTGAGAATTTTCTTATGTGGGGTCGCTATGCATGAAAAAATTGATGGTTACAATTAGTGGTCTATGATCTAACTTAGGTTCATGGTCATTTAAAATTTCTATATTTATCATTATGTTGTATAAAGGCATATTAGAAATGACATAATTTACCACACTACTATCAATCCCATAAATACAAGTCATCTTGCTAGAATTTGGCCACTTCATTAGATAGTTAAAAATTATGAAATATTGAGTGCTACAGAGCTTGACTAGCTCGGAGCCGAACATATTTTCACCTAAATCTATAGAACTTATTTTGTATTGGATTTCTAGAGTAGAGTCCTTTTGTAACCAAAGAGTATTAGGGTTAGAATACTTTCTTAGAAGAATATATTAGTTACTTGAAGTTTGAGCATTAAAGTCACCCATTAAGAGGATATTTACTTCATTCCTTAGAGTACAAACAATATCTTCTATCCCATTGTAAGGGCACTTTTTATCTATATTGATTTTCTTATAAAAGTTAGAATTAATAGGAGAAAATATCATATTTCTATGTAAGTTTTTTTTGCATCAATGTCTAAAATATCTATCCAAATATACTTATTGTAGGGGTCTTTCTTATAAAGTCTATCATGGGAGGAGATGTTTTCTCTAATGTAACAAGCTATACCTCCAATGCCTCTATAACAAAATCGCTTATAAAAAACTTTTATTTTTATTGATATAATTATATATATATAGAAAAAAATTTAATTTAATATATATATATATATATATATATAAAGAGTTAATTAATTTAGATAGTTGTTTTTATGGCTTGTAATTGTTATCTTTATCTACATGAAATTGTAAGCTGTTGTACTATACTATCACATCCCTATGTTGAGATTATGTAAAGTTTAAATGTTATGTACTTTAACTTATGATTTTTAATTTGTGGATTTTTAACTTTAACCTAATATAATTCATAATTTATTATTAAACACAAATTTATTATTTTAATTTTTAATAATTAAAAAATGTAAATTTATGTTATGGTGGTTAAAAATAATAATATGATACTTTATAAATAATAAATATTTTTGATATTAAAAATAATAATATGATATGTTTTAAATAATAAATGTTTTTAATTTTAATAGTAAAATATCTACTTCAAAGTAACTAACTTTAATTTTTATTTATTTAATTTAAATATGCAGGGTTTACTTTGTAGTTATTATTTTATTGGAAGTTGTAAGATATCTTATTATACTATGTTTAAAGATTTAGATATTCTCTTCTTTATTTGAATTTATAATTTGGTTTATTATTAAATTATTTTTATAAAATTTGTGAAATTTCAATTTTAATTTTAACTTCATTTTAATAATATATTTTAAAATATAAATTTATTGTTTTATATTTAAATATGGATTTATTATTTTAAATTTTAATAATCTAAAAACTAAAATATATAAATTTAGAATATATACATTTATGATAATTAAAATATTAATATGATATTTCCTGAAATAATAAATATATATTTCATATCAATATTATTTCAAGACAATAAACTTTTATTTTGATAAGGATATGGTGGTTTATTGGTGGGGCTAGATGGATTTCGTTCCATCCACTTGGGTTCAATTCCTGTGTGACATGTTCTAGCTTGGTTGTTCGGTTGATGGTTTGCTTTACCAACCATCCACGAATGTGGGGAAGTTTGTTGAGATTTCACGTGTGTGAACTTTACTTGATTCTTTTAGAATAGTACAAGATGGTTTTTTGAGTAAAAATAAACTTTTATTTTTATTCATACAATTAAATATAGAGTTAATTAATTTATTTAGTTCTCTCTCTCTCTCTCTAAGAATAAACCTCTTTATTAAATAGTTTTTATATAATTTGTAGTTTTTCAAATTTTTTTGACATGAATTTAATAGTTTATTATTAAGACCAAATTTATATATTTTAAATTTCAATAATTTAAAAATGTAAATTTTAATAAATATATTTTTAGAATAACTTCAGGTCGAGTTCTTACAAGTTTCATGCATGGGAATAAAAGGTTTTACTCTGTCAAAGGGACATCTAGCAAGCAAGATGTTGACCCTCAAGAAATGCTCATAGCCACTTGACAATCTAATGATTACATCACTTAGTAGGAGAACCCCTCTCCTATACAAACACACGGGGATTATGCATGGATTTAGACCATTCCAAAAGTGGATTACATAGGAAATCATAGAAGAATCTTGCTATGACATGGATGTTTACAAAGTACATCATGTTGATGATAGGAATATCAATTCAAAGCTAATGGGTGTAGTAATAGTGATCAAAGAATTCACACTGAGACAACACAAGCAAATTTTAAACAGGTTGGTCTTGATTTCATGAGCTCTGTCACATTCCCCATTTAGTTTCAAATAGTTGTGATTCATGGAACTGTAAAGGGTAGGTTTATTCTCTAGTTAATACTTTGTTCAGACTCATATACATATTCCCCCCTCTACTTTATGAGCTATATGAACTTGGTACAGCATGAAGCGTCTAATTGGTGTAATTCTTAGTGTTCATTCTGGTCTCTTTCTATCCCTAAACCTACACCCCTGGAATTTTCATTTAAACTCTCCCCTATCATCTCTCCTTTGTTATTGTGAATACAGTCAGAGGCCCTCAAGATCAAGATCCCTATAAATGTGAACCCCCATCCAATGATCTTCGGGTCCAATGGGACATTACACAACTAATTTTCTATTGACTCTGGTCTGCATTCAAAGAGATATAGAAGAGAAGAAGGAATGGCTCGAAATCGAGTGCGATTGCACTCAGGATGTTGATATATAGGAAAATATGCCCAGTCCTTTGTTTAGGATGTTGGGAGCACTATATATCAAGTGAACAAATACTTCAACACCATAGCATTATGCTAGCATATTAAAACTTTGTTGGGAAAGGTACTACTAGATACAAAAGAGTAATACAATGACTTAAACATATTGATGGAGGAATTTATTTAACAAATCAACAAAATCTAGGCCCATAATAGAAGGATAAAAAGAAAGCTAGATGTCATTTACAAAGCCACTACAAAATGGAGTTTTCCCTTAAGGAACCTCCAAGCACCAATGAAATGAAAACTTTATATAGCTACCAAGCTACTGAAGACAATGTTGCAAACCAATACTAGGTTATTTAAGTATGTTTTATCTAGTTATAGTAAGGTTGGAAGCCGACAACCTTCTATCTTTTTCTTTTATTTTTAGATTAATAAAAGATGATATCAGTTTGACCTTCATAATTCTTATGAAAATTATTATGGATTGCATTCAGAATATGTGATTCTGAAGGTACTCCCAATTTGAGGAAACTAATTACTTGAGTAAAAATAATTTCTAGGTTATCAATCTCATGTCATTGAGGTATCACTGATGATTAATTTTGCAGCTGTTAAATATGCTTCTTATATAATCAATTTTGTTATATATACATTAATATCTTGATTATATATTAATGTATGGTGATGAAATAGTTTCAGTTAATGCTTCATCAGATTAACAACAAACTAATCTCATTTCAACCCTAAGTCAATATCAGTTCTATGATTTTAATCTCACTCTTACCCAATATGATCGTCTCAAGATATTTAAATTATGACTTCATGTTTTGTTGATCATTCTAGGAAAACTATAACTGGAAAGATGCATTTTAACCTTATGTAATTGTTAGATTGATAATATTTGTTCATTAAATAATATAAAAATTATTATAAAACTACACTTAGGTGATTATTGTTACTCTAAATCTAAACTTGTAATTTATCCTAGCTACGATGGCATTTATGCAAACAAATTTGCTAATGAATTTTATGCGACACATGTATTCTACCTTAGCTACTATTGAAACCATGCAATCACCCTACCAATTAATGATATGTGACACTTGTTTTCTATGGTACAACTATCATATTCATGTCAATTCACTATATTATTGGTTTTTTTTAAATGTCATTTCCATTTATAAGTGTTGTACGAGACCATTATTTTGCAGCTTCTGTCATCATTAACCTTGATTTGTTAAACTCTATGACAAAGATTGCAAGGTTTTGGTTCGATGGTGGGTGAAATTGGGTCTTTTGCAAAGGGTTATCTTGAAATGGTTTTCTTTTTCCATTCACACTCATGATCACTCTCAAAATGACCCTTTTTACTAGTTAGACATTGGAACGATGGCTCCCATTTGCAGATTTGAACCAGCTAGGAGTGAGCTATTAGAGATTGAACTAGAATCTACTCAATCACTCAAAAAATTTGGTTGGGTGATTTATTTCAATGTTTCAATGGGAATAATGTAGAAGTGACCCAACAATTCGTCCTGTCTCTTAGAGGAAATGTTGCTCAAATTGGTAAACTTCATTTGGATATTACATAAGAACTCATAGCAAAGGCTACCAAGCCACCTCAGAAAGGTGAAAGGTGGTTTAAGCAGAGAGAAATTAACAAGTCTAAGTGGAAATATTTTGCTCTTCCTTTGCTGAAGAATTTTGATGATAACCATGGATACTGAATGAAATTTCTCAAACCTCAGTGGCATCCTCTTCTACATCTAATTATTAGGTATATTACTTGCAATGGTTGTTTTTCTTATGTTCATTTATACCACCTCAGGATTCTTATGGCGTTCAAGGGTTTGAAGGTAAATATGGCCTATTTTTTGTTTAAGAGTTTGGAAAAGATGGCTTACACAGTCCAAAACATTGTTGGGGATCAAGACCAAAGTTTAGTCCATCATGGTTTACTTAAAATCATGATACAATACTAGTTGTCTACGGTGGGTAAAATTTGGGATCAATTTTTAAATGAAAACATATTTGGGCAGACCCAATTTTGGCCTTCTCTTCTCCCTAAGACCTGACAGAAAAGGAGATGATTATTTGTGCATGGAACTTCTAAGTTAGAATCTAAGTGAAACCTTAAAGGTACATGTGTTATTAACCCTATCCCAACAAAGGATTTAGGATGTGATATGACAGAGGATGGTACTATTCCAATTGTTGAAGCTTATGTTAACCCATAGAAACCCATTAAAACTCATAATATACCTACACAAAAGTTATAGGGGTTAGCAAATTGTCAAAACAAAGAATCCACATATTGTAATGAACTTAAACCTATGAAAAAGGGGTCTTCCTCTGTTACCACACATAGGTTCACCCGTATTATGGCTACAGTCTCAATTCCTGTAACGATTCAACATCAAAAGGAATCTCCTTTGGTGGAAGTTGTAAGTGACAATGATGATCTCTCCCCAATTTGGGAAATTTATCATGATGGTTATTGTGATGAACATATTAGCATATCATGGAGGTGAATAACCCCATGACATCTCTTGCAAAGGAATTAGTAGACAGATCATCTCCTTTTAGATATGAGCAAAAACCATCATACACCAAAGACTCCTCTCCTGCTCGAAGTGAGAAGAACCTTCAACAACCTCTTAAACAGGTGCTTGAGGATAAAATATCCTAGTTAGAAACAAAGTTTAGAGAGTCTCATTTTGATACGCTTGGTATGGAGGAAGAAATCAAGACCCTTAAAAGCGAGTTGTTGCAGTGGGTGAATCAGTGGCATGATTTGAAACTTAAGAAAGACAAGTACAAACCCATAAAAAAAACTTGGCTCCTATAAATGAAATACTACTAAAGCAAGGAGAACAACATAATACTAAAGTGATGAAACTTCGAGCTAGATTGGCTGAGGCTCGATGAGCAACCAAACTACATATCACTACTTAAGCTCATTTTTGTTGTTTCAGTTGATCTATATTTGGCATGTTTTCGATTCTTAAACAAGTAAGTAAATACTTTAATTAGCGCATATATAGAATTGAAGATTCTATAGAAGTGATTATGATTCTTTTGTTTGTTGTTCATTGATTAAATGCAAGTTAAAATGAAAACTTAATATTATGTTTGAACTATTATTGCAGGTGGCCTTCAAATTTATCGTGGATTTGTTTTGTATTTTATGATGTTGTTGGACTTATGTAAGTTAAACTGCCATGTGCCTTTTTTTTGGGATATGGTTTCAACTATTTTATGATGCCTTTTTATCTCATCAACAAAACAATCGTGTTGATTGTTTGTTTGTTTTTTACAGCTATTGAACTGATGTGTAACAAGTTTTTAAATGAAAAGTTTATTTTAGGAAATAGGTGCATAGAATTCTCTAGGTAGTTAGTTTGTTTTTAATATATAAGTCACTAGGTTGAATGAGAACGGGGGATTGTGATTAAGAGAAGAGTCTATCTTATAGAGTTGCACATTCCTAAACTTTGGAGCAGATTCATATGTCATGAGTAGAATTGTGCTGGCATACTACTCTGAGATGTCTTGAGAAACTAGTATCATTGTGATTTTATTTTTCAGATACTATATATATATATGAACTATTTTTACAATTTTCTTTCACATTTTGATTTGCATGCACTGTTTACTGTGTTGTATTGACTATATTTATGCTTTGGAATACACCATGTTTGAATTTCTAACTCTATGATGTTTATTGTTATTATTAGATAATTTTTATTATCTAATTTAACTTTTATGTCATTATTCATGTTATTTACTCTTCTTATTATCTATTTCTATAGATGTTATGATCAATAATAATTGTTATTATAATCTCTCAAATATTGGGCATAATATAACTTGTTTTTTGTGAGAGTACATATGTTCTAGGTGGTAATAATTTATTATTACTTCTTATAACACATGGTTGTAATTTAGTCTTTATTGGGATTATGATGTGCTAAATGATATTTTTCTCATGGTATATTATATCTTCAAAACCATTATTTACAGTACAACAAGTGGCAGTAATTAGTAGAAGTGCTCTTGGCCATGATAGGTTAGCATAGCTTATAGACAAATTGTTAGTACTAGTTTAGTAACTGTTAAATAGATAGCTTCTTTTAGAATTTAGATAACTCTTCGTCTGTTAAGTAGTTTCTGAAAATCCTTTTTTAAAACTTATACAGGGAGAATCTGCTTAAGAGAAAAACCTAAATGGTATCAATACCATAACCTCTGAGAATTAGCTACACCAAACACACCGGGGGCTCTATTAAGCACCTTGTGTGGTTTAATTCTCTTTTTTTGGCCATAGTAATAAAATCATGCTAAGAAATGGCACTAGAAGGAGGGCTTAAAACTATTAATGGTTGAAAATGTTCAAAACAATGCTACAACTAGTTCAGATCCTTCCCCAATTGACGAATCTGGTAACATTGTTATTTCATATACATCAGTTCATCCACGACTTGGAATTAGTGATTCACCATTTCGAAGTGTCGTTAGGGAAATATTAGAACGAGACCATACTGCCTCTCCCTATACACCTCATGAGATTCAAAAAGCTTTAAGGAAATCTATACGAGTTCTTACTAGGGTCTACTCTCAACAAACTAGTATACCTCCCATTTATTTTGGTTTTCCTCACCGAAATAGGAATAACACTTCATCTTCTACCACTGATCAAATACCATTAGAAACTCAGGAGACAGGGTCGGTTACTCCAAACTACCAATCTAATCTTTTGTTTAGAAAAACTACTGAAATTAACACATTAAGAAGACGTTTTCCCTCTATTATCTTTTGTCAACCACCTTTATCTCCATATTCTCCACATGATAGTCCAACATCTAGTAATCGTAGTAGCTCTCCATATTCTGAAGAAGATAATATGGAAGGTGCGGGAGGGTGTGATCCACCCAATCCTCCAAATCCTCCTCTACCTTGGTTGAGGAGAAGCAACTGCAGTCCCTAATGTTCAACATCAATTGCCAAAAAACCCATATAAGCTTATCCCTAAGTTTGATCTAGATAATAAAGAGTTGTCTCGAAATCACATAGATAAATTTATCCTTGCAGTTCAAACCATGAATGTGCAACATGAAGACATCTTTTTTCATCTTTTTTCCTTTAACATTTGAAGGAAAGGCATCAACATGGTACTTTTCCTTGGTCCAAGGATCCATAACCAATTGGAAAAAATTTAATTAGACTTTCTTGGATAAGTTTGGAGAGGATAAAACACCAACTGCATTGGACCTTGAACTGTCTCGTATTAAAATACATAGTAAGGAACGTATCAATGATTTTAATCAACGATTCATAACCTTGAAAGACAAAATACCGCTCGCCTCACAACCTACAGAAGATATTATTATTGAAAATTAATGTTTCATTGCAAAAATACGACATTGTATTCTTCTTTCATATACCATTTGTCACCTTTCGTTCTATTTTATCTTTCCATAAAACCATTAATTTCTATCACTTTCATACTACATATGGGTTTATTTTACCATTTTCCAAATTATTTGTTTTGAGAATTTTTAAGAGAATTCTTGATTAAATATTAGAAATTAATATATTCTTCATATATATCCCGAAGATTTGCGCGAGATTTGTAATGTAGGAATATTTGAATCTTTCAACCAAGGAGTATTCAAAAGCTTCCCAAATGTTTTCTCCATCTTTTCAAGATTTGAAAGAGATAACTCAATCTAATTTCAAGGAGAAGATAATCGAGATAGAATATCTTATCCAAGATATTATGGAGGATTTGAAGGTATAGGTTGAGAGAAAAGTGGATCTATAATTATGAGTTGTTTATCTTCTTATTCAAAGCATTCATGTATAAATTTTGGGTTCTCTCCTCATTTGGGGAGGAAGCCTTTCTCTAGAAATAGAGAAATAGAGAAATATATTACCCTTTTTGAGAGTATGGATTTGATATCTTGTAATAGAATTGATATTTTAGAATATCCATAATAGATTTGTCATTTTGATTTGACAATTTAGATCTCATGTGAGCTCACATCTTTTATCATTTATCATTTGTGAGATCCTTTATCATATATTAGTTTGTTCATTTTCTTGCTTTCTTAGTTAAGTTTACTTTCGATACAATTTCATGCGCTTTCATAAATAGGTTAAATTTCATGCTTTCTTGAATTTAATTTATGCCATTTTGTTATTTCTTAGATTTAGATTCAACGACACTAGTATAATTGTTTCTTTTCAAGCATTATCATAGGTTAGGTGTACTCTAATCATGCATATATTTTTCTTACACCTCTAAGTTTACAAACACCTTGGATTGATAATTTATGTCGAATTAACTATCATATATTTTGCTTGACATTTTTGCGTCATTTTCGGTGAGCTTCTAAAAGGGGGTTGGAGTTTAGGTAGGTAGATAGGTTGCTTTCATATTACACAACAAGGGGGAGGGGAAACGATAAGAAACAAGGATGATTTCACTATGTAGTTTCAATGGTGTAACATCCAGATGCATCCACTTTAGTGGGTCACCCAAAATTCTTGGTTTTTCCTTTGCATGCAAATAAGTTTCCCATTCGCAAGCGTGATTTATTTTTTCATGAAAGAGTGTTAATTTTTCTGCAAAGGTTTTACTTTTCCTGTAAGAGAGTTCTTTCATTTTCTACAAGAATATTTCTTTTATGCAAGTGTGCATTTATTTAGTTTATTATTTTGCATTTATATTTTGTAGTGTGAGTTTGGATTTCTTTCATTTTGCGCTAACTTTGGTTTCATACCATTCTACTTATGATTTTGTTTACTTTGATTTCATACTATTTTGTACTTCTTTGCACCATTTTTATTTTGTAGCATTTAATTTGGTTATCAGTGAGATGATTTTATGATGAGTATAAGTCTAGATCAACTCACTTAGATCCTAACAAAAGACATGATCTCCTCTTCACAAGAAGAAGGGATATTGACAACTGCTAAAAAATGTAATCACTCCTCCTGAAGTGAACAAAGAAGAATCAACATTTGAAGAATCATGCATATCCGATCAGGTACACCTATTCGAACCTGAGCTTGAGGAGGATGAATAAGGGATTTCAGGTGATCAAAATCAAGAAGAACATCACCCCTATGAAAGCTGAATCAAACAATGGTTTCAAGTAAGTACTAGGTTAGATTAGTTTTGTTTTGTTTTTGTTTTTACTTTGTTAAATGATGTTTACAATAGTTAATTTCACATATTTTTGTACATGTTAGATTTCGTTTTGTGAAATCGTATGTGAACATTTTTTACTTCTTTTGCATGTATGGTTCCATTGAAAATTTCACTACACGTAAATGATTGTAAATTCTATTTAGAATAGAATAGATAGGTTTTAGTTTTCATTTCTAGGATGCTTTAGAAAATATTTTTAGAGATAATAAACAATAAAAACACCGTTAGTATACATTAACTAAAAACACACATTTAAATATATAGAAAACAACAAAATACATAAAAAATTTCAAACAACAAGTAGTTGTTCACTGGCTCTAGATTGAGTGGCATTGTCCATGCTGAAACCTACAAATACAATAAAAAATTAAAATCGACAATGAAACATTGCATCTTTTGCCAAACTAGCCCTTGAATTCCTCTGGTTCCAATGCTTCTCCTACAAGCCGAACCAACACAATTGATCCTATTATCAAATTGATTTTCCTATCCTTCTCATGTTTGATTCAGGATGATAGCCCCTCTGTAGGTTATGAATCCAGAAAAATGCATCTGCTTTCTCCACCTGAAACTAATAGAGGAGGTTTTCCTCGTGAAAGAGTTTTGATGTTCTTAATTGAAGAGCGATTGGAATCTTGATTGAACACACTTTCTATCATAAATGATTTCACAGGTAGAGTTAGAATTTTTTGGGCCAGTTTCGTTGGTCTTTTATAAACCACAACAAGATATGTATTACACGTATTAAATTCCAATCTTGGGTTTTGGCTGGAGAAATTTTTCCTCCATCGTTTCTCTTAGAATTTTTCCTGGGGTATGGGATATCAATCCAATATCTCTCATGCATTTGACTTCATCCATTATTTGTTGGCCGACGATTGTGGAAAAAAAAAAAAACCCACTCTTTCGGTAAACAATTTGGTGAAATATCTTCGTTGATATGGCAATCCCAACCTTTACGGTAAGTTGAATGCATTAGATTCATCTAGTCTTTGTTATCCTTTTCTTCGAACTAGGGGATCGATCTGTTTGCAAATACGAGCCAACTAAATTCTCTTTTATTTTGAAAATTGTGTTTTTTGAAGTAATAAACAAGATGGAGATACTCATAGTGATCTTTGGGGAGGAAGCCAAACATAAAGTATGTAAAATATTCATTTTCTGCATAGGCTGCGCATATTGGAGGCAAGGCATGATCGGATGAATACAGTGCTCTATGATTTCTATTCCCTATCAGCTTCATGACCAAATGATATGGGATCAAAATGATATTGGATGGTGGCTCGCATTGGAGACGACCTAAGTTTTCCATTACAACGATGCTCGATGATCGATACAGAATCTATTGTGTTACAGAGTTGTGGGGTTGCTATCACAGGGCCAAGATTCCATTGTTCATTCTCTTACTAAAGTCGAACACTTTTACTCGCTCTGTGGTAAGATAAAGAGAATTAATTCCACTGTGTTTTGAATGCTTCGCCTCCAGCATAGATAACATGATTTCGAGTATGAGCATACCACATAGGAGCGAACTGTAGTGCATAGAATGGATGACTGTTTGATCCGACTTATGTCGCTTCATCTCATGCTTCTTCAATTCATTATCCTCAATCCATACGTGTTTGATATTATGAAATTCCCAACATCCAAGTATATATGTTGAATGCTACCTTGATAATTCCAAGGATTCTTTCTGAATGCATAAAATAGAAATTTCCTCATCGAAAGAGAGTTGTATGAGTAAAGTTAAAGATTGAAGCCAAAGTGTATCTAGATTGTATTGATCCTATCCAAAATTTTAAAAATAAAGAAAATATCGAAATCATCTTTGCAGTTGCAGGATCCGTGATGGCATTATTTTAGATTCTTTTGCATGCATTTATTCCACGCAGTTCAATTATATTCGACAACGAAATGAAAAACAAGGACCTTCTCACATCTATGTGAGAAATTTAGAAGATCATACAGTGCAACTTAGTTTAGATAGATAAACCATCAAGGCCTGAATTTACATCGAAAAAAAACTTTCATGTTTAGAAGTATAAGCTGGTGCCTTTCTCCTTGTATTTACAAGCAAACATGCTATCTGCAATAAGATAACTAATATGATTGAAGAAGAGAATAAAGATATGATTCCTTTGAACAGGGTGGATTGAGTGCCTTTTGAGTTTTGGTTGACTAGTTTAGGGGATGTAGTGGACATATTTGATGCTTGACATTATTTGAAGTTTTGTGTGTAATTGACTATCAACTTCAAAATAAAAAATAAAAAATGTTTAGAAAAATAAATAAAAGCTAAAAAATAAATATAAAAAATAAAAACTATAAAAGTTAAAAAAATTTGTCAATGGACTTGGAATATTCTCAAAACCAAAATTTCATGTTTGATACATGTTTTATGCTAACTTATTTTGGATGATAGTTTTGACAAGAAGGATCTCTTAAGATGCATTACTACTTTCAGGTATAAATGATTTTCATTTATTTTCTTTGACTTGGTTTGTTAAGCACGCATTTTCCTGTATTTTCAATGCTATCACAAGTTTGTTGCAGGAAAATGATAACATTTTACAGGTTCAAAGACGATTGAGTTGCATCCAGAAGTGATTTCAATAATCACTCAAACTTTTCAGAAAAATGTTCCATTGACAACTTGAAGGAGTTGAATTTCCATTGTGTATGTCATGCCATTTGTTGCCACAAAGAATTTTTTTAGAAACCATTCGTATCATGACATGATCATTACCCTTCCTCTTTCAAAGTTCCACAATCATTCATGTTGAAGTCTATTTTTTCATTTCCTATGTAGTTGGCATGAAAATTTTTATCCATCACTACTACCTTATGACTTCACACATGTTTAATTTTTTGAATTACCTACATTTTTCCTGATTTTAACTCATATTTTGCCTCATACTGGAGTCTTCTTTTAGCCATTTTTCAAACTATTAAAATATGAAAAAGAACCGAGAAATAACTAACTTGGGCTCGTAAAATCCATAAGTAAGCGTTTACTATTCTACCAAAATTATTTTGTGCAAATTTTTGTATTTGCACTCATGTTGGATGATGTGGGATTCCTTAAGGCCCACCTTCCAAAAAGCCTCACTCCATCGACATAAACACTCTATATGGAGACGACAGTAGAGATTATTTTAGTACCTTGGAATCGGCATGCCTTAATGGCATATTTCCTCGCTAACAATCATGGGAATGCATCAATGTCTCTTGATTGATAGATCTTACAGGTGACTTGACATCAACACATCTATTTGTACCTAATAAGATGTACTATTAGTACCTTGAAGCCCATTGACATCAATGGTGGGTCATCTCACATTGGTTTATGGCATACATTAATGATCAGTAGTACAATGGATTCCTTTTGTATTCAACCTCAATACATCTATTCACACAGAAAGAATTGTACCATGGGTAAGATTTGAAGCAGTTGCAGATTATGTGATTTTTTATTGATTGGTTCTTCTTAGCAATAAAAAGGAGACAGGTTCAAGGATAGTCAATGGTTAGTTTTCTTCAAAAACGATAATTTTTTTGTACCTTCGCAGGTTTTTATACTTGCCTAGTTTCAGTGGTTTGCAATATAGAGCTTGAATCTTGACAATTGGTTAGTTACCACCCTGCTCAAATTGTCTTCACTGCATTTTTTTTCCACTAGTATTCTTGCATATTTCTGCTACTTTTATTTTCAGGTACATGGAGTACCACAGTTCCACTTTAATATTTCAGTTCTTGATTCATTCAACCAAGTAGTAGTTCAGATCCTTCACTTCACATTCTATTATCTAGCAGCAACAACCACATCCCTATTGCATAGTTCATGAAATATTTGGGTAAGTGGAGGTACGTTCTTTTCTAATCTTTAATCATGTAATTCCTTGAATGATAGAAATGAATAAATTTGAAAAATTCCCTCACCATGATTACATTCCCTTTCTCATTTTCATAAAAATAATACATCTTCACTTGGTGGGGGGGGGGGGACATTCGTTACCATTTTACAAATTCATCANACCATTTTACAAATTCATCATCTCATTTGCATGATTCCATGAAGGTGGGTAACACTTTTTGGCAAAATTTGGCGATGAAAATATGATTTTTTACTCGTGCTAGATAGAAGCCCTCGAAACGTATATATGTCATGTGAATTTAAACTTGTAGTAAAAAAACAAATTGTAGAATATCATGTTGGCTTCCCAATGATGTTTAAAAAAAAATATTTCTATGTCATTTAATGTGTGAAATTTTGCATTTAATGAACTGTGTGACCTTAACAATTTGAAGAAGTTAATAAGTAGCCTCTGTCCATCCCCAATAATTCAATCGTACATTAATAATTTAAAAAAATAAAATATATGAGCATGATCTAGACAAAATGCACTGTGGTTTGCATATTTTTTTGTTAATTTATTTCACAATATACAATTATTTATTATTTTTCGAAAGTGACCACATCTGATTTCAGCATCATTTTATACACATGTGTCCATCCCATTTTTTTTTCACTATTTTCAAAAATTGAAAAACAAAAGATACCCTTTTGAAGAGGACATGTCGATGTGTGGGCTGTACATTTTTAAGAAATTTTTGGATGTGTATTTTTTACCCTGCGTATTTTTCTTTGAGCTGCTTCGAAGTTGTTGTGAGGTTTTCTAACTGTAAGTTTTAGAACTAATTTAAAAAAAAAAACCATATGAATTCCAAAATGCATGCATGATACCTCAATGGATAGAGGATTTAGTGATGAATCTATCGGTATGAACTCTGCTTAGTTATGTGCTATGAATGGCATGGTTTACAAGCCTAGAAGACACAGAGAAACATTGATTTTCTTGTAAGAGGGATAATTCTCTATTTTTTAGGCCCTCGATCGACGTATTGAGCTCAATTGAGGTATTAACATCCCTTGATCGAGGTTTTCAAATAAGCTAGATCGAGGTTTTATTAAACCCTCGATCGAGCTACCATTTAAACCTATTTTTATAATTTTTTTTGCACAAGGACCTCGGTCGCGGATTTAAAACCGCGATCGAGGTTTTCTTAAAACCTATATCGAGGTTCTTTTAAAATCTAGATCGAGGTTTTAAAACCTAGATCGAGTTTTTTTAAAAACGTAGATCGAGGTCTTAAAACCTAGATCGAGGTTTTGTTAAAACCTCGATCGAGGTTTTATGACCTCGATTGAGAGGTTTTATGACCTCGATCGAGGGTTTAAAAATTGCTTGATTGAGGTACGTTTTTGTGTTATTTCCGAAATCACCTTGCCAAAAAGTGTAACCCAGCTCCATGGATGCACCCATTTACCATTAACCATTATGTCTTTCCCAAACTATGCTTTGTTGCACTTTAAATAAAAAACATTTCTATATATGTATATATTGGCATGATTCATAATATGAATAAAATACTTTCTAATGTACATTGATGGTTCATCATTTCCAATGCATTCAAATCTTATGTATTGCAGCAAAAGTACAAGTAAATGAAGGAATGTTGTTAACACAAGAACCAACATTTGTTATGTTCATGGTTGTCAGACAAGAACCAACCATGAGAAAAATTAGTGCCACTTATGCATTTCAAATCATGGAATTATTTATTGTTACACACCATCATCATGTAAAGCTCCATCTACAAAGCCACAAGTTTTAAAGAGAATCAATGCATAGTTGCATGAGGACATGCAACCAGTTAAGTTGGGGGGGATGTTTGGTCACAAAAGTATGACATTGTATTCCTCTTTCGTATAGCATTTGTCACCTTTATTCCTATTGTATCCTTCCATAAAACCATTAATTTCCATCACTTTCATAATATAAATGGGTTTATATTACCATTTTCCAAATTATTTGTTTTGAGAATTTTGAAGAGAATTCTTGATTAAATATTAGAGATTAATATGTTTTTGATATATATCTCAAATATTTGTGTGAGATTTGTAATGTAGGGATATTTGAAGCTTACAATCAAGAATTATTCAAAAGCTTCTTGAATGTTTTCTCCATCTTTTCAAGATTTGAAAGAGATAATTCAAACTAATTTCGAGGATAAGATCATGGAGATAGAATATCTTATCCAAGATATTATGGAGTATTTGAAGGGATAAGTTGAGAGAAAAGTGGATTTATAATTATGAGTTGTTTATCTTCTTATTCAAAGAATTCATGTATAACTAAGAGGGTTCTCTCCTCATTTGGGGAGGAGGCCTTTATCTAGAAATAGAGAAATAATTTATCCTTTTTGAGAGTATGGATTTGATTTCTTGTAATAGAATTGATGTTTTAGAATCTCCATAATAGATTTGTCATTTTGAGTTGATAATTTAGATTTCATGTGATCTCACATCTTTTATCATTTTTCATTTGTTATTTATCATTTGTCACATGCTTTATCATATATTAGTTTGTTGATTTTCTTACTCTCTTAGTTGAGTTTACTTTCAATACAATTTCATGTGCTTTGATAAATAAGTTTAATTTCATGCTTTCTTAAATTTACTTTATGCCATTTTGTTATTTCTTATATTTAGATTCAATGAAAATAGTATAATTATTTCTTTTCAAGCATTAGCAGAGGTTGTTGGAATATTGGTCAATACTGAGAGGGGGGGGGGGAATCAATATTGTTAACTTTTTACCATTTTAACTACGTGTTAAACTTTAATCAAAACATATAATCAACAAGATACACAAAACACATATTTTTATCGTGGGACCCCAATTTGGTAAACCACCAATACTTCCTATTACTGCGAAATTGTTATTTACAAATAGTTTTTCCTGCTGCTACAGACAAGGATGGCATTACACCCTATTTACCAGCAACTACTGGAAGGAGGATACAACTCCCTCTTTTGTCAGCTACAACTGACAGGATGCTACTACACCCTATTTACCATCTTCTTTCTAGAAGGAGGCTACAACTCTCTATTTTTCCAGCTACAACTAACAGGATGCTACTACACCCTATTTACTAGCTTCCACTAGAAGGAGGCTACAACACCCTACAAGCATGTTTCCTGCCCTAGCGCCACCCTACCACCCTGATATGTTTTTAGCAATATTTCATATTTCTTTTACCCTTCAATATCTTTCATTACTCACTGGTCTCTACTTCTTCTTCTATGATCTTGACCATTGAGACAATTTCTCTCACTCATCCATTTGTGTATAAATACCTTGATGTTTCCTGCGGACGCATCTCTTCACCATTGCACCATTTCATTCTTCAATTGCACCTCTTTAGGAGAACTCAATTCCTCTTTCTAACATTGAGTTGTTGAGTCATCCACCTCTGTTGTGATTCTTCAAAAAAACTAAAACAATTCCCTGTTAATCTATTTACTATTTAATATTCTAGTTGTCACCTTCCGCAAAATTCATTTTCGCAACCATTCTAAGCCGTTGACTTTATATCCAACTTTTTCCTGACTGTAGATCTAATTTTAGGATGCAGTATGCAGATTGTCGAACTGTGACATTTCTCAAAATTCCTTTCCACACTTAACTTTCTGCATCAACCGTTATGCATCGTTTATCTCCTTCGAGATCTCCATGACTTTCGATCTCTGAAACTACAGGTTGTATAACTATTACATTTCCCAAGGTCTTTTCACGATTCTTCACCTTCCTCTTTTCTCCTTCTACTTTTTGACTTCCGCATTCTCGTAGTGGACTTCGGGTTGCAAAACTGTGACATTTCCCAAAGTATTTTCATGATTCTTTGCCTTCCTCTTTCCTCCTTCCTCTTTTCTCCTTCCGCATTCCGCTGACAGACTTCAGGTTGCAGAAACCCATGCTATTCTAGACCTTGATTTCTTATCTTTTGCATTCTTCCTTTCACCTTCCTCTTTCCTCCTTCCGCATTTCACTAGCAGACACTGGGTCCTGGAAACTCATATTATACTAGAACTTTATTTCTCACTTTCGCATTCCACCTTTCAACTACCACTTTCCACCTTTCACATTTCGCTGGCAGACACCGGGTCGCAGAAACTCATATTATACTAGACCTTGATTTCTCATCTTCTGCATTTCTCCTTTTGCCTTCCTTCTAAATCGTTGATTTCTTTGTGGGTTCACTTCTGAACATCAATTTATGATCTAATGTGTATTGTGGACCTTCAGTTTACTTTTTTTAACACTTAGCCATTTTTTAATCTCAATATGCAAACTAACATTTTTCTTGGTTTTGGTAGGTTGATAAGTCACACATGTGAGAGCCAAGTGAGAATATGACTTCATGAATGGGTAGTCAGTTCACTAGGAAATGTGCCTACCTCTTTTGATGAAATTATCATCACACAGATAAAACTTGGTGGACATTTTCAAATGCCTCTTTCAACCCTATGAATTTGTCACTTAGTCAAATTTCTATCTTTAGTACCTAAAGTACATTTTCTTCATTTTGGAAAACTAATATTTTCCTTATCTGATCACCATAAGGAAAACCAAGAGCAAGGATAGAAAGGAATTTCAACAATGAAAAAGAACATATCACCTTTAAATCTTACTGAAAATCACACATCCTCTGACAAGAATTTCAAAATGGCTTCTCAATCTCCTTTTCTAAGACAACCAATTTTCTTAATTTGGTCCAATCTGCCAAAAACACTATTTTGGTAGGTCCATAACTTTTCCTGTAGATTCTCCAAGACAATATGAAAACATGGTCAAGTAGACAAACCAATATACAACACCCCTATGTGCTGCAGGAATTTACTCTAACCCGTGATTTAGGGTGGGCATCTTTCTGAGGCTACTTAGCCATTTTTGCTTGCTTTGGCACAAACCCCTGTTTTGGCAGACCTAGAACTTTCTTCTCAAAAGTGATGAAGGAAAAATGAGACCATGAATAGATAGCCACTATAAAAAGATATAGTCTTCTACCATGATGCAGGAATTTTAGTCAAAACATGAATTATTGCGAGCATTCTCTTAGACCATCTTTGACTTTTTATTACATACTTAGTCAATTTCCTGGTTATTACCAATTTGCCATATTTCTCCAGAATGATGTCATAATGCAACAATTATTTCAACTTCATGCCACATCCTCAACTATGCCATGCCATCATATCTTCCCTATCATCATCCATGTCATTCCATGTCATCATATCTCATATCATCATCCATGCCATGTCATCGCTACCTTTGTCTTTCACTAAGTTTGTCTTGCCATCGTATCCTTGGTTATTCCTTTGTCATTACTGAAATCCTTTGACATAAATGATGATCCATGTAATGGATCCTTTGTCTTTTACTGTTTCGTCCTACTACTATGTCTATTGGTTATTCCTTTGTCATTCGTGACATCCTTTGACATCAATGAAAACTATATTCTCAACATAGGTTAGGTGTACTCTAATCCAGCATATATTTTGTTTAAACCTTTAAGTTTATGAACATCGTGTTTTGATAATTTATGTTGAATTAACTATCATATATTTCCCTCAAAAATTATGCTTATGCATTACCCAAGTATTTTGGTATGTTTGTTAAGAAATCTAATAAGGCTACCCTAGTTGAAACCTTTGAGGAACATATCAAGGTTGAAAAAAAATATTTAACTTATGAACCAAATAGGAGTGGAAAATTTGACAATATAATGTGTAGAAGAGCTGAAGCTTCATCCAAGTCAAGTTCAGACAAGGATTCCAAAGCATTTGGTTTTGAACAACTTCATAATGTTATCATAGCTTTAACAAACAAAGTGGTGGGATTAAAGAAAACAAACTCAGAATGCTCTTCTTCTAGAGGGTGCTTTAGGAACCAATTTGGGTAAAACCCTGTTACTACTAATAAAATAAATCCTCTTATTGATGTAGTAATAAATGAAGAAATATTTAATACCATTAGAGACATTTTGTCCATGCTTGAATCTTCTTCTAATAAGGAATCTATTGATCAAGAAAAGGAAGAAAATTATGAAAGTGAAGATGATCCTCATGGAGAATAACAACAATTAGTGGGGAATTTTTGGGATAATATAACTAAGGATACCAAGAGTAAATTTGTCATCTGAGGATAGTATGCTTATAATACCCATAGTAAGGGCGTAGTAGGAACTCCTGGAGCATCAAGCTCAAATCAAGTTAAAGGGAACAATATTCCTCAGTCGACCAAATAGTCATAGCCTGTTCAAAATTCATAGAAATTAGATATGCAAGATGATATTATTGAAGAACTAAGAAAACGATGTGCAAATATAAACATGTATGATCTACTTCAAATTTTTCCTATGCATGGTGGTCCTATCATAACCCCTATAATAAATCTAGTTAATCCCAATGGACAAAATAGTGCAGTTGCTAGTATTTCAAAAAAATCACTCCCTTAAATAATGAGATGATTGATATAAATAATAAGGGGAAATCAATAACTGATGAAAATTCATTAATAGGTAAAAGTTCAACATCCAATAATCCTCCATTTATTCTCACATTCGAGATTTATAACCGGAATGTACATAATTGTATGGTGGATTCTGGAGCATCATCTAATGTAATGCCTTTACCAATATGTAAAAATATGAATGAAAAATATACTCCATGTGAGACACAAATAACTCAAGTTGATAGATCAAACAAAAGAGTATTAGGGGAGATAAAAATGTTTTAATTAGACTAGCATTGAATCCACCAATTTATCAAATCATAGATATTGTTGTTGTTGATATTCCTGATGCCTATGGGATTCTTTTAAGAAGAGATTGGTCACATAATTTAAATGGTTTTTTATCGATTGATTGGTCAACTTTATGGCTTCCTAAAAATGTTAAAGCTAATCAAATTAAAATTGGAAGAGAAAGGTATTTGAATCATACTGCAACATAATTGCATGATCCCAATGAACCAGTGTTGTTTTCTGATTCTATTATGGGAAATTACACTTATGAACTTGATTTGGGAAATTTTAAGGATGCAAATTCACCATTTACATACATAAAACAACAATATGAAATTTAAAATTTTACTTATATTCAGTCTGGTTCCACATCTCATAATGGTGTAAATATTGTAGATAATCAGCAATATGTACATATTATTGATAGAAAAGTAGTTGTAAATAATTTACCATGGACATTATATTTCGATTGATCAAAGTCTAAGGAAGGATGTGGAGCAGGTTTCCTTGTGATTGATCCAAAGGGAAATAAAACATGTATAGCATGCGTGTTAGAATTTAAGGAAATATTTAGACTTGAATGTTAAAGTCTTGGTAGTCTATGGTGATTCTGAAATCATTGTTTGTCAGGTATGCAATTAAATTCATTGTGTTTCTGNTATAGCATGGTGTTAGAATTTAAGGAAATATTTAGACTTGAATGTTAAAGTCTTGGTAGTCTATGGTGATTCTGAAATCATTGTTTGTCAGGTATGCAATTAAATTCATTGTGTTTCTGAACATCTCCGAGATTACCAAAAAGAGGTATGGAATATTATTTCTAGATTTGAAGCTTTTAATATAAATTCCATTCCAAGATTTCAAAATCAAGGAGCTGATTTATTAGCCAATGTAGCTTCTAAGTTAATTTCTTCTGAAGATTTTTCTTCGAATACCTTTTCAATTGAGTTAATATTTAGGTCATCAATCTTGGATAACATCACTAATTGGCATGTATTTGATGATGATGTGTAGGTTTTAAATTTCTTGATGAGTGAAGGTACCTTTAAAGATTCCAATACTGATGAAATCACCCAAAAATGAAGGCTTATGTAACTTTTCGGTAATACATCCTCATTGTTCAATAGAGAAATATTTTAATACGATAAAATATATCCCTAGTCCTGTTTTAAGATTATAAAAGTTTTATGATNTTATCTAACTTTTCGGTAATACATCCTCATTGTTCAATAGAGAAATATTTTAATACGATAAAATATATCCCTAGTCCTGTTTTAAGATTATAAAAGTTTTATGATATTTAAGATAATTTTAAAGTTGTGCCAAATTGAAAAACAAAAAACTCATGCTTGAAGTATGAAACTATTAATTTAGGGAAAAATTCTAATCCTTAGAATGTTAACCTAGGAACAGATTGTACTCCATTGGAAAAATCATCTTTCATACAACTGTTTAAAGAATATAAGGATGTTTTTCCATGGACATATGATAATATTAAGACTTTTAACCCACATATCATGCAACATGTGATCCCATTGAAACAAGATTTGGAACATTTTAAACAAAAACTATAAAATATGCATCTGACACTTGAACCAATCATTAAAAAGGAGCTAAATAAATTCCTAGTAGCTAAAATAATTTGTCTAGTTCGCCATACTCAATTGGTTTCTAACTTGATTCTGGTTTAGAATAAAAATGGTGATATTTGACTCTATGTCGATTTTCGCAACCTTAACAGGTCATCGAAAAAAGAAACATACCTAGTCCCACATATGGAGCAAATTCTCCAAAAGGTTTCTGGTTCTGAGATGTTTTCATTACTTGATGATTTCTCAGGTTATAACCAAATTTTGGTTTCTCCTTATGACTGGTTAAAAAATACATTCAAAACTTCATGGGGAACTTATGCATATAGAAAGATGCCTTTTGGCTTGATCAATGCTGTGGCTACTTTCAGCAAGATACTGATACATATTTTAGAGGTCTCATTAACTATGTTGTAGTTGTGTATATTGATGATGTTACGGTCTACTTGAGACATCAATCTGACCACATCCTTAATCTTAGAAAATTTTTTGAACGCTATCGGAAATTTGGGATATCACTCGACCCTAAGAAGATAATATTTGTTGTGATCCAAGGGATTATGTTAGGTTGTGTAGTTTCTAAGGATGGAATTTATTGACCCTCAAAGAATCCAATCCATATCTAAGATCACTTATCCATCAAACAAGAAGGAAATGTAGTCATTCTTAGGAAAAATTAATTTCATGAGAAGATTTATCCCTAGTTTTTTTCTGAAATTTTCTATCCTTTGCAAAATATGATTAAAAAATATATTAATTTCAGTTGGGGAGATAATGAAAAATGAGGCATTTAAAAAAAATATTGAAGCAATATATGAAGCTCCTACTCTTTTAAGTCTTGATTTTAACAAATATTTTATACTTTATACATTTACTTCAGATATCTCATATGATGTTGTTTTGACTCAACGCAACCAACAGAACCATGAAGACCTAATATCCTTCATGAGTTCTAATTTTAAAGGGGCATAATTAAATTATCATGAAGTCGATAAAAAATATTTTTTCTGTATTTAAAGAAGTTAAAACATTTCTCCCTTACCTCCTGAAGTCTATAACTAAGATCATTGTTCCTTATCCCGTTGTTAGAAATATTTTAGTACATAAGGAGTTGGGTGATAAAAGGTCTCCTTGGATGAA
>LPNX010973037.1:0-32032 GCA_001517045.1 Pseudotsuga menziesii
TTTGCTGCAGTGTACTGACAGGTCAAATTCTGATGAAGAGACACATACTATACCTGTCACATCGACCCAAATAACAGAAGGTGCTGGTATTGTGTTCAAGAGGAGTTTGTCTGAAACTCAGAGTATGGATGTAGACGAAGATGGGCCCCATAAAAGGGCAAAGCTACTTGAAAGTGGTGAAATTGTAGACGAGGAAGTTTCTGATGGTTCCAAAAAGGTTGCCCTAGTTCCCATGAAAGCGGTGCAAGTAAGTCAATTCTCTTTTAAAAAAGTGGAGGGTGATGTAGATAGTTCGGAATTATGCCACGTGTTTAAGTCGAAGGAAGAGCTCAAAGCCAGCTACATGGAGAAGAGGAAACAGTCTATGGAGGAGACGAGAAATTTGCTCCCAAGGGTGAGAAGTTTGTACAGTTCAAAAACCTCTCTAGTCTCTGCTAGAGGTGCTGAGAGAAATACTTTTAAAATGGCTATGGTAAGCGACAAGAAGATGTCTGAAATGGAGATCCGGCTAGACAAAATCAGCACTCCGGATAAAATTCAACTTCACAAACAGACCAGCGATATCATCTACTCAGACTTACTACAAGCCATGGTGAGGATTAATAAACTGCAAGTTTTGATAGACAAATTAGAAATTCAATTAAAACATGAGAGAGTGGAAAATAAAGCAAATGTTATTCAGATTAAGAAGCTGCAAACAGACATTGCTAGTTCAGACAACACCCAGGCAGTCAAGAGGATGTTAGAGGAAAATGACAATGCACTCCAGGTACTGAAGAAGAAGCTGAAGATCCCAGGTGCTGAACATGTTCAGTCATCTGAGTTACTGGCTCTCCAAGAAGAGAAGGATAAAATCCATCAAGAGATGATGGAGTATAAAGGAAGAGCTGGGGAGCTACAGGAGGAAAAAGACAGGTGGGAAGCCGAAAGGGAGGAACTGTTATCCCAAATCTCCTTGATGAAAAAGGATCAGAATGAAGAGAAGGATATTATGGAAGAGTTGATGAGCCAGACTCCCACCGGCGATGACTTGTCTATTGTAAATATCCAGAAGCCATTAGATGATTTCTCTACTGATGATTTGTTGGTGCCAATGTCCCAGGTAAGCTTGAAAGAAGAAGCAATCAAAGATTTGAAAGCAGAGAATGAAAAGATGAAAGCTGAATTAGCCAAGGTAAGTGAAAGCAAAAAACAAATACTGCAGGATAGGAATCAATTACAGAAGAAATTCAATGAGCTAAAAGAAAAATGCATTGGGAAAGGCCCTCTTCAGGGGGCAAAACATATCATTTGGGATACCTTGTGTATAGAGATTACCAAGTTCCGGCACTATCTAAATTTTATTGATGATTTCAATATAATGATAAATTTGGCTCACCGGAGATTAAAACTGGTAAACGAACATATGGAGAAAAGACCTCTTGCTACAGCTCAGAACACACTAAATTTTCTAAATTCACTGTCATATCAGAAGTTGCACGAATTGGGCATAAAGGACAGAGTATCAATAGTGATGTGGGCAAAGAAAATCATCCATAAGCATCACTTAATCAAAACGGTCCAAGATAAATCAGAAGGATTGCTTCTGCAGGTTAATAATTTTAAACAGGAGTTTAAAGAGCTGTTCGAGGACGGATTGCCTTCTTTCTGGGACGGAGAAGGGCGGATGTTCTCACAGGAACATTATCGTAACCTTTTTGTTCAGTGCCGCATAGACCACTCCAAATTCAATGATTTGGAGGAAAGCCTGACAGGGAAGACCATTGTGGATATGCTCACAGAAGATTTCGAGATTCTGCAGAAGTTCGCCATCATCAGAAGCAGATTGCCCAGAAAGTCCTATGAAGCATATATGGAGCTCAAGGTATCAATTCGGGAAATGACAGAATGTGACACCCCAAATTCAGAGCAGTGGAAAGCCGTGGAGCGGTTTGGAAAGACAAAGTATATTCTCCATCCCTAGAAACAGGTGTCATGCACTGAAGAGCTGATGGAGCAAAGACGTGGAGCTGATGGGGCAAAGACGTGGAGCTGATGGGCGAAAGTTTGTTATCAAGTTGATTTGTACTTTATGATCTGTTAGGATTGGAGTTGTAACAAACTTCCTAGGGGTTAGGAATTCGGTTACAAACTCTAAATTAAGCCGATCATTCTGTTATTGATCTTCTTGTGGGAGACCTATCATTTTATGTATAACTATGCATCTTTTTTAAGAGATGGGGGTTGGAACCCATCGGGTGGTGAATAATTTTGGAGAACATATCTATTTTTGGAATAACAAAGTGAATGCATGAGAGTTTTTGTCAGAGATTCATGTGTCGTTGATATTACAGTCTGTGCTTCTTTCTTTATGTGATTGTATTTCCCTTGTGTAACACTCCATTTTGTTTCTTCCTCGTATCTGGAATATAGCGTTAGATGATTGGAATTCATGTGTTTATGCTCTGGTCATCATTTCAGATATTATATGATTTTTTTTGCTAAAGTTGATATAGAACTCATCCTTGTTGACGCTCTGTATTAATGGGTTGTTTCTTCATCTCTTATGTTCCACCTGAATCAATTTGAATGACTGTGATGATGTGATTACCTTGCCTTTGATGAATATCATGTATATGTCTTTGTGGTATCTTTATATTGTATATGACTCCATGCCCAATGGTTATGTGATTGTTTCAGCCAAATACATAAATCTTTGAATGTTATTTTAGATCTGGTCTTGTTAAATCCGGTCCTGTTAAATCTTTATTGAGAGATCCCTCTCTGGAAGAAAATACCAGTTTCTTCCTAAAGTGGTTTTGCTGTTACCTTGGAGTTTACCTTTTACAACCTGGGTACATTCTGAGTGCTAACACAGAATACAACTTAACAAGTGAAAATTCTGATGCTGGTACGGTGGCATAGGTCCAATCCATCTGGATTGATCCTCCCAAAGTGGCACCCCATTTCCTAGAAAGCAACATACCCCATTTGTCCGGAACATCAATAACAAGGATGTCCATGGTGATCTAGATATCCAGATAATTAACCAATCTAACTAACTAGTTCTCAATCATCCCTTCAACTTTAACCTGTCTAGAGTCCATGGCACATACATTCTGGTATGGCCTTGTCGTTCTTAAGTCAAGCTGCTACATGACTTTTTTGGTCATGATGCTGGAACTAGATCCCGAGTCTAACATACAATTGTGTAGAAGAAGATCACCCATCATCAATGATATGTAAAAAGGGGGGTGATCTTCTTTTCTTGGGTCCCTAGTATGTAGGACTATAGGTGGGTCGGCAAAGACATTATTTGAAGTTCGCTCTACAGTATCAGAAAAAGTGACCTTTTTAGGGGTAAGGGGCTTTACAAGATTTGAAAGACTTTCTTCAGTTTGAGGATCAACATTACTTGGAGGGTCTAGGATTTTCAAAAGTCTCTCTCTTTGGCCAGGGATTTTACATAATTCAAGGACTGGAA
Organism: Pseudotsuga menziesii; assembly: GCA_001517045.1. Taxonomy (NCBI): domain Eukaryota; kingdom Viridiplantae; phylum Streptophyta; class Pinopsida; order Pinales; family Pinaceae; genus Pseudotsuga; species Pseudotsuga menziesii. The sequence continues at coordinate 3,464 of LPNX010973037.1, forward strand.
CAGGGACTTTTGTATTAGCTAGCCAATTACCTAAGTCAAAACTTAAATCAACCATTTCTTTAGTTTCTACTTCTTTGGGAGGATTAGGAGCTGTTACCTTAGGAATATTCTGTGCATAAGACCCCTTTCTTTGATAAGTTATTTCCTTGAAGTTTTGAGTGTTGTTGATTTGCTTCGTTGAAGGCATCTCACCATAGTACTGAGTTAAGTTGTCAACTTTCTTTTCATAACAATTGGCCTATGGCCAATTTCCTATGGGGGTGCTAGGGATGTCATCTATGTTGTAGATAAAATCAAGCTTGCTTGTCGACGTGTTTGGACCACAACCTTTAGGGTGACCATGCTCTTGAACATAGCATGCATAGTGGCAGCCAGATTCCTCATGGAAATCTCTGCAAATTTTGCAAAATGGTTTATACTGCTCATCCATGTTAGCAGCCTCTAGCTGATGAGGAGGCCTCTGCTCATGGTTGGGAGGCTTTCTTTTCCAAGTTGGCTTGGTAGGAAAGGTTCTAGGAGTAGGCTGAGTTTGAGTTCTTTCCATCGTTATCACCCTATTTTGAATCTCCTTCAACTACGCTAAGTGTTTTTGTTCTGCTTCCTCCATATTTTTCTTCATCTCTCTTTTCATTTCAATCATCTGTTTTTCATAGGCATCCTTCATAGTTGATAAAGGATCCTTGTCTTTAGGTTCACTAATTTTCAAAGGATTTGAAGACCTTGAATAACCCTGGAGGTTAGATTCACCAAATGATTGCATGTTCAGATCTATTTTAATTTCCATTTCCTGAGCTTGGAACAAGTTAGCAAGCTCCTTGTCTCTTATCTGGTATTGCATTTTGCCACTAAGTGCCTCAATGTAATAGACCAGAATAGTTGGTGCAGTTGGGGCATAATCAGTAGGGATGGCTTTTGACAATTCAGTGAACCTAGCATTGAACTCGTCCATTGTTTTCGTATCTTTCTTTTTTATGTTGGTCAGGGACGCTAGTTGATGCCGAGGTTCTTTCTTTTCAACAAACTTGTGGGTGAAAAAGGTTTTGAAAGCAGCTAGAGTGTTGAAAGCATTATCTGGAAAATTGTTATACTAGTCGCCGGCCTTTCCATCCAAAGATAGAGCAAATAACTTCATATATACGTCATCATGTTGGCTAACCAGATCACTGACATAAGCATTGATGCACCTAGAAAAGTTCTTGAGGTGAATGGCAGAGGTAGTGGCATTAGTGCCAGTATACATCGGGAGCTTCTTGACAGCTTTGTCTGGAAGATAGTGGGCTTGACCTGCTATCTGAGAAAAGTCGAGTTGAGTAAAATACTCACCCATTATGTCGGAAACAGAGGTATTAGTGTTTTCTGGAAATAAAAGGTGAATGTCTGAAACAGACTCAGATCCAAATTCTGCAAGGATCCTACGAGAAGCTAGTTTGTTCAGTCTCCTCCTATAGACTTTTTCAGGGTCAGGGATGAAATCGAACAAACCTTCAGAGTTTCTTCTAGTAGAATACCTTGAGGTGTTAACTGACAGTGGAGTCACCAAGTGGACTTAAATCTAATTTCGGAGAGTGATTGGACTAAAAATCTACCAAAAAAGGGGGAAAAGGTAAAAAACTAAAAGAAACAAAGGTCGTCTAGGAACAAAAAGATTTGTCCTCGACAACGGCGCCAAAAGATGTTGTTCGGCGATTGCACATCAGCAGTAGAAATCTTCTGAAAGCTGTCTCCTTACTTAGGAAAGTGGGAAAGGTGTGACCTTGGGGGCAAGCACAGAGCTAGGTATTGTCACCTACTCCTAGCTCCTCCGTTTAGGCTAACTCCTAACGAAGCCAAGGGGGGTAGTCCCTACAAAAGAGTTTCTATGGCTCTTAAGTTGTTAAAGTGTTTTTAAAGGTTGCGGATGCGGATGGGTGTTTTTTAGGAGTTATTATGATTAGAAGGTGTTATACTTGTTAGGAGTGTGACACAAAATCAAAGAGCAATCCACATTGCAACAAGAGATTAAAAGATAAGTTTAAATTCTAGACTTCAATTAAGCATTCAATGATAGCAATTATAACAAACCATAGACAATTGATCAAATAATATAATTATGCAAATTAAAACAAGGACCAGTGCCTTATGGAGTCAATGAAGCTGAAATGCGCCAGAGAATTAAACACAAGTCTAGAAATTAAACTAGTGAATGTTAGGTGATGCGAGTGCTCTTGGTAAGTTTTAAGAATTTTAAAGGTGATCTTGCTTAAGGTGTCTAGGAAACCTAACCGAAAATACTTACAGTGGCTCCGTTCGAAGACATGATGGACCTGTCTGGAATCACAAGCTAGGTGTTCAGAGAATTTAACAAACGAGTGTCCAGATTGGGTTGCCCGGCGCCCACACTTGGAATTTGCCCACTACCTGAGTATTTATCGAGATAACGCCGGTGCGTTGGTTGTGGCGTGTTAAATTTTATTAAGTTGTTCTTGCGGGGTTAAAGATCCAGTACCGTTTCTAGGTATTCCGATCTGAGATCGGTCAGAGTATACTCCGGCAAGGAGGGGAGGGAGTTAATTAATTAAAGGGGTATGTGTTGCAAATTATATTAAATTAGTTAATTAAAACTCTCCGACAGAGAGTGCTCTTGACCTTGTCTTATGACAGAGGTTCAAGAGACTTATCTAATCTAAATGCTTAATGCAAGGGTGTGCAAACTAATGATGCTCTCCGATAGAGAGTGCTCTTGACTTGTGTTACTGCAAGTTCAAGAGTCTTACTTAGTTTATTAAGCTTGGAAGAAAGAAATAAAACAATGACAATCTAACTATCCAAGAGTCTCTTTCAGGCTTTTTAGGGCCCTAATCGAGAAAGCAAGGGTGTAAGTACACTAGAAGAAATCTGCCACATTCAATTTAAATAATCATAACAATATTTTTTAACTCATTTTCTATGAACAATAAATTAATCAAACATGCACAACTTGACTAAGATTATGTAATTATTCTACATATTCTACCATTAGCAATAAAAATGAAAAAGCATGAAAGTGAGACGATACAAGTTTCCTCCAAATGGGGGAAGAAGGGTGTGGGAGCCGTAATCCCACTTGCTTTTTATTAATTTACAATTTTCTGATGACTTGTTCTTTGCCTTTTCCTGGAAGAACAGGGAAAGAAAGAGATGGAAGAAGAGGAAAAATTGTCTTTGTGTTCTTTTTGCACTTCTTGCTTGCTCTCTTGCTTGCTTTTAGCCTTTGGGCTTTTCTCGATTCCTCCTGCAATTAAGAGCTTTAAATAGTTTAAACGTTATGCATTAGTTAAAACTTTAAAGACAAACTACAAACTATAAACTTGAAAAAGAGGGCAAAAACCAGTGATGAAAAAAAATGAAAGAGAGAAACGAAAAACCAAAGAAAGGGAGAGAGAAAAGGTGAGAGAGAGGGCTACCCAAAAGGTGAAGAAGAGGGCTGTCCAAACAATAAAAAGAGGGCAGCGAACAGTCAAAAGAGGGCTGTCCAAAAGGAAGAAAGATAGGGCAAAAACTAGGGCAAAAGAGGGCTGTCCAAAGTGAAGAAAATGGGCTGCAAACTAAAGTGAAAAGAGGGCAGCGAAGAAGAAGAAGGAAAGGCAAGCCAAACAAGGCAATGGGAAGGAAGCCTAAGGGTTGAAAAAATTAAACTAGGGCTTCCTAAGTGACCGGTAACCAAAAGAACATTAACTTATGAATATTTTATGAGATGAAACTTGAAGTAAACAAAGACTCTTAAAGTCCTCTTCTTGAAAAAATCCAAGTTATTGTAGATCCTGTAGAGAAACCAGTGTTAAAATAAAAACTTATGATCTTGAAGACGAGCTAAATCCAACCAAGCTCACACCCTTCTCCAAGATGATAGATCCTGTCCAAGATCAAAACACTTCACAAAACCTAGTGAGATCAATCAACTAGCATGCTAACAAATATAAAGACTCATCAACATTAATATAACTGAATATGTCTTGCTCGTGAAATCTTTTATAAAATAGTACAATCAACCAACTTAACAACTATAAATGGAATATTTTAAGTTCTAAACAGTAGACTTCTAAAACTAATTGATTAGATCATATATGAGTATTGAAAATAAAATAGATGGACAGAAATCACCTCATAAATTCATTCACCACAAGTACTGAACTGCATGGACCTCCAAAGTCTTGATTTTATTCCAAAAGATGGGCATAAGCCATTACAAATTCATACAGAGTAAGTTTACAATCAAAAGTCCATCCGAATAGAGCTAAAGAAGCCTCTATTTATACAATGAAGAAGAACCCAAAACCCTAAAACCAGAAAACCAGACCTAACCAGACTGGCCACCACTGAGAGAGTAGACCTAAAGAAGATGAGCTGAGAATGAGGGGAGGCCTCCACCTAGGCAAGGCACCCCCATTCCAATCTTTAGTCTTTACCTCGATCAAATCATCAAACCAATGAGTGCTCTCCAGTTCATCCAATTTGGGAGTTTAGCTAGAGATGACAAATCCATTAACTGAATATATCTTTATTGCTCACTGAATGCTGACTGAAGCTGAGTTATGATAACTCCAATCATCATAAATTCCCATTGAGATGTCATTTAGCCTTTTATTTCACTAAATTTGGATTAATTTGGAGAGTTTTAATTTTCTCCAAAATAATCATTTTTTAATAAATAATCATTTTTTTCCTCGAAAATGGTTTTTTTGAGAAAATGTGCATTATGTGTCCGATTGATGATCTAAAAGTTGGATCTGACTGGCTAGATGATCAAGAATGATTTTTGGCTTAAGGTTAGAGCCTTCAATCACTGAAAATGGAGTCCGGATGACCAACTTATTACAAACGAGATTTTTCCATTTAATTTATGGAAAAATTAATTAAAAAACTTGGGAAATAATTAAAAAATTAAAAAATAATTTTTTAACCCGTCCGGTAAAAAAAATTTCGGAAAATTTTTAAAGGTCCTATTGACTTAGGACATAACCATGCTCTATTCTAACAAAGCCTAGTAGGTTTATAAACACTTAGTTGGGCTCTAATAACCCCCCAAGGCCCAGAATTCAAAATCGAGCATTCCAGCTTTGGAGGAAGCAGGAGAAAACCTCGTCAATTATACTCGGCTATAGGAAAAGCATAATTGTCAAGGGAAAAAAACTCCCTAGAATACCTTAGTTGAGATTCTACGTCTTAGGAGACCGAACCACTCAAAATACCCTACTAGCACATTTTACTACAAAGCCCGTGGGGCCATGGTCAAAATTATTCAAATGAAAAACTGGCTAGACATGAAGACGAATCCACTGATACACTGGAATCAAACATTGGACATGTTTGTCAACCGGCGGCTCCTTAGGTAACCCAACTATGGTACAAAAAGTTGGTAACACCTGGAAGCACCTGAATCAATAATAAAGGATGTGGAATTAGAAGTACCTGCCACCAATGCATGACATTTCTCCTTGCCTTCACTTGAACTGGAGTTGCTATCTTTCTTCCTAACGCTATCGGGAACTGGAATGTTGTTCTTCTCCAGCAGCCGCGCCATGGTGTCTATGGTTTTCTTCATGCATGAGCTTTCTAGATGCCATCCCTTATGGCAATAAGAGAATTTGGCCTTCTCTTTCCCTTTCTTCTCCTTTTCTTTGGGTGGATTCGTAGCTCCCTCACTGGATTTGGGTTTTTCTTATTACTTCTTGTCTGGCAACTTCAAATTCTTGGACTTGGGTTTGCCCTTTGCTGAATTCGAAAACCCCACTGCTAGTGCTTGATCTTTGGCCTTGATGGAACCCATTTGGACCAATTTGTCCTGCTCTTGAGTGAGTGACTCCATGAAACTTGCCAGACTTGACATTTGCCAGTTTCAAAGGGTGAGTTTGCCTGAGTGAAATGTGCTCACAAAGACTGAGAACTCTGGCCCCAACTTTGAAAGTATAGACAAGATCAGTTGATCTTCCTTCTTCTCAATCCCACATTGTTTTAACTGCAATACAATTGATTTGAACTTGGTGAAGAAGTCCTGGATTGTGTCATAGTGTGTTGGGCTCAAGCTGGTGACCATGTAGCTCATTAGTTTTGCCAAATAGAGACTCAAGTTTCTCCCAAACCTCCTTTGGTGATGTCAAACTGTCAATATGGAAAAACTCTCTTGAGATGCTCAGACACAGCAAACCATATGCTTCATCCAATTTGTTAAAAAACTTGGCTTTTTTCCACAACAGAATTTGGTTCCACTTCAGTGTCCATAGTAACTCTGAAAAGTCCCTTGGCTCTCAATTGAATCACCATCTCTACCTTCCATTCAAATAAGTTGAAATGTGTTAGCATGATGTGGGTAGCCTCCATTACTGCCTGCGCTGATGGTGGTGAAATTGCTAACTGGGTTACACTCAGCAATTTGATTTTATCTGGAATTCATTAACAAAGCAGCTTAAATCCACTAAGAATTTGGACTGCAACTCAAAAATCTCCAATCAGCTCTGATACCATGTGAGAAATTTGAACCAGAAAGTGAGTAATTCGAACCACAGGAGAATCTAGGAGCGTGAGTGAGGTTCACAAATCAAATTTGGGTTCAAGATTCAGCAAAAACCATCAAATTACAGTTAAATTACACACAAAGATAGTTGGAAACAAGATAATTTTGGACTGTCTAACTCTGAAATTGTTATTAACAGGTTTATAAATACATCATAAGAGTTTCAAATGGCTTTGGAAGCCAATTGTGAGCAAAAATCCCAAAATTGCCAAATTGGCATCAAACCCCCCTAGGTGGGCCAATCTCGTCCCAAATCTCTCCAAATGGCCACGAATTGATGAATTGGCATGGTTGATGTGTGCTGGGTCAATGATTACACCTTGGACAGCGTGGGTGTGAAAAAATGGATGGTTTAGACTCTCAATGCAACATTAATTGCACCAAATCAAGCCAAATTCGGGCAAAATCCCACTCGAGCGCCCCAAGTCAACTTGCCTGTCCACATTCAAGGGATGAGAGTGCACCAACAATGATAGCTGTGCATATGTGGCTGGATTACTAGGCTGGAGTATCCATGTGGGTCATAGAACCTCAACTTGACATGGCATATGTCCACCTAAGTACCCCTAGTCCACCTCATAGTGTATTAAAGCTTAAAAAAGCAATAAAATTGACTAATTAGTGTAACTAAGGTACTAATGATGGATTACTGTTCTAACAACTTTGAATACTTTCAACAACGCCGGTGCGTTGGTTATGAGGAAATTTTTTATTATGTTATTACTTGAGAGATTATCAAATTCGCTCACCATTCTGAGTACGAGCCTAACTATGAAAGTCTGCAGAGCATACTAGGTGAGAAATAGCAATGAAGTAAATTAATTAAGGGGAAGATGTGAGTTGCAAGTTTTATTAGAAAACAATTAAACCCTCCGACATAGAGCGCTCTTGAGTTTGTCTTGTGACAAAAGTTCAAGAGTCTTAGTTACTCTATATGCTTAAATGCAAGGATGATGCAAAACTAGTATGCTCTTTGACAGAGAGTGCTCTTGACTTGGATTTCAAAAAGTTCAAGAGACTTAGAATTAATTTAACAAATTAAAGAGCAAAAAATGCATGAAATAAATGATAACCACAAACCCTCCGACAGAGAGCATTCTTGATCCACCTAATGATGAGATTCAAGAGATTTTAATTCTTTTTTACTATTTTGCAATAAAGTTAAACAAAACAAGAATCTTTTTCTTTTTTGACTTTTATGAAAGCAAAAACAAACTTTTCAGATACTGAAACTAACCTTTCCTAATCTATTCTAAGCAATTATTCTACAAGCCAAAAAACAAAGAAATTGCAAACATGAAAAATGGACGATACAGGCTTCTCCCAAATGGGGGAAGAGGGGTGTGGGAGCCTTAATCCCACTTGCTCTTTATTAACTTTCTACAATGTTTTTGATGTTTTTTGCCTCTTCCTGAATGAGCAAGGTGAGAAAGGGAAAGAGAGAAGAGGGAAGTGTTTTTGTCTTTTTCGCTCTTTGTTTGTTCCTTTGTCCGCTTATGGCCTTTGGGCTCTTTTTTACTTCCCTCTGGATCTTTGAAGGACATTTGGGTCTCACATAGCTAGTAATTATTGGAAATTTGCACTTGTCTCCAAGAGAGGAAGATGCAGCTAAGCTCAACCTTCTGCTTGGTAGGATGAAATGACCTGCAAAACAACAACTCATAGACTTTCCAAACAAAGGATTAGATCATGTATTGTTCACAAATTGAAATAAAAAAGCAGCATGAAACATAACTGAATAAAACAATGCTCTTTTTCTATCTCTACAAGTAAACCAATAGACAGATAAATTGAAAATTACAAATACCTGTTCTTATGTGCTTGAAAAATCCTTCTAAAGCATCGATTCATAATCCCAAATTGACAAGAAAGAGAAAATTAAAACAACATCACCTCATCCATCAAGTACAAGCATCCACAATGTCACACCACATGAGCCTCCAAAGCCTTTATTTTTATTCCATTGGTTGCATGAAAGCAACAAGCATTTACAAAGTTTCACCAGAGGTTCTCTACAAAAATTATCCACCATGTAGAGCTCAAAAGAGCCTTTACTTATACAAAGAATGAAGACCAAAACCCTAAAACCAAACTCCATCAAATGAGGGCCAATCCCTATGATTTATCAAACTCGGCACCATAATTGAAGCTCAAACCTAAGTTAAGGTAGGCGTGAGTGAGGGGTGGCCTCCACCTAGGCAAGGCGCCCCAACTCCCAACCCTAAACCCCAACATCCATCAAATGAGAGCCTCCCATGTGTGCTAGCGTGAGGCTTGAGAAAGAAGGCGTGAAGCTTGAGAGGAGACACGTGAGCTTGAAGGAGGTGCAAGGTAGGTTTTGATGGGTGCTAAAACCCTTAGGGTTAGCACACAATGAGGAATGCATTTACTCTCTGCCTCGATCAAATCACCAAACCAATAATTATCCTCCACATCATCCAATTCGTGAGCTAAAGGAAGAGGGCGAATTTATTAACTGAATGTGTCTTGAATGCACTTCGATTGTTGACTGAAGAGACTTGGTGCCGAGTTGAATCATCATAAATGCCCATTGCCATGTCATTTACCCTTTTATTTTATTCAATTTGGTTTATTTTGGAGAGTTTTGGATTATCTCCAAAATATTCATTTTTAATATTTTAATTAATAATTTCTCCGTAAATGACTTTTTTGAGAAATTATTAATTGTGAGGCTAAATGAACATCCAAAACTTAGGGATCGCTGGCCAGGTGATCATGAATGATTTTTGGCTTAAGGTTAGAGCCTTCAATCACTAAATTCGGACCCCGGATGCTTGACATATTACAAATTGAAATTTTTCCATTTAAACTATGGAAAAATTTAATTAAAAAATTAAAAATTAAAAAACCCAAATCCAACGCGTCCGGTAAAAATTTTTTGAAAATTTTTCTGAGGGTCCTAGTGACTTAGGACATGACCATAGTCTATTATGATAATGTCTAGTAGGTTTATACACTTCAATTGGACTCTAATAACCCCCCAAGGCCCAGAATTCAAAATCGGGCATTCCAACTGTGGAGGAAGCAAAAGAAAAACTCATCGATTATACTCGGCTATAGGCAAAGCATAATTGAAAAGGGAAAAAACTCCCTGGAATACCTTAGTTGAAATTCTACTTCTTAGGAGACCGAACCACTCAAAAAACCCTACTAGCACATTTTATTACAAACCCCGCGGGGCCATGGTCATAATTACTGAAAACAAAAACTAACTAGCCAGAACTGGCTAGGCACAAAGGGCGGATCGTCTAATACACTGGAACACAAACATTCATCATGTTTGTCAAATGGCGGCTCCTCGGGTAATCCAACTATGGTACAAATAAGTTGGCATTATGTCGTTCATCTATTTTCTTCAAGCTCTGCTGCGCAACTTCTCCCATTGCTTCGGTCAGAAGGGAAAAATCTTCACCCTCAAGGATGACAGTATTTACTATTTTGTCAGCCTTTCTTTTCTTTCGTTTTGTCTTGGCCAACTCTGCCTCAATCTGTTTCCTCTTCTCTCCTACCCCTTGGTCTGCCGGGGTTGTACTTGAACTATCTTGGGGGGGGAGGGGGGGGATCTTGCGTCTCTGGAAGTGGGTCTCCCCCCTGCTCACCATCATTATGTGTTTGTGGTTCATCCTGTCACAGCGTGTCTTAGGAAGCTATTATGTCATCTGCGACAGGAACCCGCCATTCTTTAGGTCAATCTAAGGTAATGGCCTCGACTTCTTCTTTAGTCAACAAAAAATGGGTCTCCAGCCATTGGCGTTGCGGATCTTGTCGTGTCTGCAACAAGATGTGATGGGGGCCAACTATAAACTTGATAATTTTTTGAAATCGTTGAACGGTCGCATCAGTGATTCTGGCCTGTTTTCTCACCAAGTTTTTTAGGGCGTCCAAGTGCAAAAAGAATTGAATGTTAGTGTTTGTCTGTCGATCCTTTTTATCTTTCTCATACCATAGATTCTGGTATCGATCTGTTCAACAACGCACTGGTGAATCTACCCCTTGGTAGCTTGTTGTTTCCTCCCATCTGACAAACGAAATCAAAATGAGTAGCCAGGAATAATGGAACGCAGTACCTTTTTCCTGCGACTCCGGCGCATCTACAAATAACTCATTCAGCAGATAGTGCAACCAATTTATTTGGACTCCTTCTGCACAAAGTTTAGCTACTGCGACTATTCCTGTAGTACATTGGACTGGTCGCATCTTCCTCAGCAATTTCGTAGCTAACACCTTTGCTACAAATCGGATGGTAGGGTCACTGATGGAGTTTATTAGGAAACCTCTCTTGTCTCTGCACAAATCATATCTATCCTTCATCTTGTTTGCTAGTGTAGTTACCCGGTCTTTTCTGAAAAAGGACGTTGGGTCTATGCCTGCAAGTGGTAGTCCTATGATTGATGCTATCAGCTCGACATCCACAGATATTTTCTTATCGAGCCGAAGGTAGCCACCATGCAATGATACCAATAAATGTTTGACACATGCATTCACTTCTATACTTCATCCAAAATGCGGTATATACAGCAACGACAGTAACCCTGCCTGGTCCAGCCCTCTTTCCCATTTCATTGGTACGAACCGCTTCAGGGTATCTGGGGTGTCTTGTACAACATTCATGTCGTTCCTTCTATTTTCGTGTGTCGTGATCAGCAAAGATCAACTTTTGAAGGTTTGGCATAATGTTCTACAACGGTGGAACTCCTTGCAACATAGTTGGTGCTACTAGTGGGTACCTTGCATTCTTTGGAACTCTAATTCTTGGCACACCAGATCGTCTTAGTGGAATATAAGGTGGCAACAAATTCACAGACTCTGAGTCTTCCTCCTCCTCTGGTGGTGATGGTGGTGTTGCTGCTTTTCCTTTTTGCTTGCGTTTTGCAGAATCTTTCCCCTTTGTTGCAACAGACGAACCTGGTAGTTCTGCATGTGACTTGCCTGTTGGTACAAATGGAGGTTGTGGAGATTCTTCGACGGGTGTAGGATGTAGTTGGATGTATCCAACAATATCTTCCATGATGATTGCAGTCGCAACCTCAGTTTCTGCAACTATGCTTGTGCTAGAAATCAAAATAACCATGCTCTGTGAAAACTTTGGCTCAGCTCTGCTAGTTGCAAACAACAATCTCTCTCTCACCTAAAAAAGAATGACATGAAACTTGGTCGTGAAGCTTGATAACGTCTAACCATTCAATTCGTTTGTCCTTTACACACTTAGGCAATTAATGAAAGGTATATGTCCTTTCTGTCACATGGGCTGACCATTCGAATGATTATTAGGAAACTTCTATGCATGCCTCCAGTTACTTGTCACATCAAGTAGTAGTTATTTCCATAAAGACAGACGTGACCAAAAATAATGCCACCAAAATCTCTCGTGCTTTTCAAATTAATGATGGCCAACTGTCTTAATGCTGGCCAACTATCTTTTCTGCGACTCAAATTCATCTTGCGACTGGTATCCTTCCTTCGACAGATGAGGTGTCTTCGCATTCACTTTTCCACCTGCGATAGACAGAGTCTGCGACTATTTTCCTCTACGTGCAACTTACTAGCACTTTGCGATGATCTTTGCTTTCGTGACAACGAATTTTATGTAGTAAGACAAAAAAACTTTCTTTCTTTCGTCTTTCTTTTCTTTTCTCTTTTCTTCTCTTTTTTCTTTTTCTCTTTTTTCTTTTCTCTCTCTCTATCTTTTTTTTCATTCAATTGAGTCATGGCTATCCTGACAGGGCTTTAGCAGACTTCCATTTACCAATCCTTTGACAGGTGTTCCATTCAACTTTTGCAATTTCACTGCGCCTCTAGCAATTATGTGAATGACAACATACGATCCTAACCAGTGTGTTTTTAACTTACCTGGATGCTTGAAAGATTTAATGTCATATAGAAGAACAAGTCCTTCGACCTGAAATTGCTTGTTCTTGATATGTTGATCATGCCATACTTTATGTCGTTCTTTCTCAACGTTTTGATGATATCCTGTGACAAAAAGCGTTCTTCTTCCAACTCTACCAACTGTGACAGTCTTTCTTTGACAGCACCAACATCTGTCATCATCGTGATCTCAAAAATCCTTAAGTTGGTTACAGTGTATTCCATTGGCATGACAACTTCTTGCCCATATACCAAACAAAATGGAGTTCGGCCTATCAACCTCTTACATGTCGTGTGATATTCCCACAACATTGCGAATTTTTTTTGATCCCAGTCATCTTGTTGGACATTGCAAATCTTTGTTAAGGCATTTTCCATAATTTTGTTAAATGCTTCGACAACACCATTTGCTTGAGGGTGATATGGCGTTGTCTTTCGATGCTGGATCTGGAACTCCTTCGTCAATTCCTCAATTAACCGATTAACAAAGTGTGTACCTTGGTCGCTTATCTAATTTTTTGGGCAACCGAATCTTGTCACGACCTTTTCAAACAAAAACTCCGCAGTAGTCGCAACAGTACAATCTTTTACTAGTGCTACTCCATCCCATATGGTTAGGTAGTTGGTCATAGTAATTATGTATCTTGCCCTTGTGCGCTTCCCTGTCGGACTAATAGGACCCACAAAATTAACAACCCATTTATCAAATACCTGTAGAGTTACTTGTGATACTAGTGGCATCTCATCTCGTCGCGATGGCTTTCTCGTTCTCTAGCAGACATCACAGCTACAACAATATCCTTGTGCATCCGCATGCATGGTAGGCCACCACAATCCCGCTTGCAATATCTTTTGCACCGTATCTCTTCCAGCTAAATGGCCTACTACGACACCTACATGTGCTTCATTCAGTATCATCGGTCACTCGTGTTTCAAAACGTAGCGATGAAGAATTTCATCAGGGCCCATCTTGTATAACTGTCCAGCGATCAACTAGAAGTCTACAGCTCAGAAAACCAACTATTTCTTCTACACATTGGTAAACTTAGCTGGCGCATACCCTGTACTCAGAAATTGTATGATGTCTCTGTACTGATCATCAAACATTGTTATTGCAAATAGTTGCGCATCAGGGAGACTATCGTTGAGGTTACGAGATTCCTCTCCACTTTCAATCCTCGACAGATGGTCTCGTCATGAATTCAATCGACCGAGTTTAACAATGACTTCAAAGTCAAATTCCTGAAAAAGGAGAAGCCATCGACAAATCTTCCCCGCCAAACATTCGCTTATTAACAAGGTATTTCAATGTTAAATGGTCTATGTACATTTTAAAATGTCCACCCAATAAGTAGTGTCTGAATTTCTACAGAGCATATACCATCGCTAACCCTTCTCTTTCCATCATGGTATAATTCTTCTCTACTATGGATAATATCCTGCTGGCGAAGGCTATAGGATTGTCGATCGACCCTTCACCAAGCTGTGTTAATACCATGCCGAGCACCATAGATGACACATCGACATGTACATGGAACTCTTTTTTCCAGTCTGGAAATACAAGTATGGGTGTTGTAACCATCTTGTTCGGCAACGTGTCCAGACTCTCTTGGAAACTTTCTGTCCACTGGAACTTAATATCTTTCTTCGGTAACTTTTCCATCGGATCAGTCACCTCCGCATATCCTTTGATAAACTTTCTGTAGTAGCCTATGTGTCCCAATATCGCACGCAATTGTTTAAGTGTGGTCGGTGGTGGTAGGTCAAGGATGATCACAATCTTAGCAGGATCGACCAACATTTTTTTTCGCGATAGACCACATGGCCCAACATAATTCTAAATGGGGTGCAAAATATGCATTTCTTTAAATTTAATGAAATTTGATACTAGCGACAACGTTCCAGCATCATCCTGAGGCTCTCAATATGATCCTTAATGAGCCCAAATACTGTCCAATCGTCAAAGTAGACTTCAAGAAATTTGTGAATAAAGTCTTTAAAGGAAGCAACTACTATTTTGGAGAAAATAGCAGGAGCATTCTTGAGTCCAAATGATATTACTATGTACTGGAAACACCCCCACTCTATCGCAAAGGTGGTCTTGTGCCGATCTTCCTTTGCAATTCGAATCTGATGGTAGCGAGAGAAACCATCAATGAATGAATACATTTCTTGACCCTCGACACTTTCCAGTACCTCATCTGTAAATGAGGTCGAAAATGGGTCATGCAAACAAGCATCGTTCAGTTTTCTCAAGTCGACGCAAATTCTTGCTTTTCCTGTAGCCTTTTTGTCTTGTACTACTATCAGGCTGATCCATTCTAATTCTTCGACAGGCTCTATAATACCTGCGTCCAATATTCGGTACAGCTCTGCTTTGAATTTTTCTTTATACCATGGATTCAATCGGTATGGTTGTTGCTTGATTGGTTTTGCGTCGGGCCTCAAAGGTATTTTCATTTCTCCTAGGTCTACGACAATTCCTTTCATCTCCGAAAATTTTGTGGGGAATAGATCCTGGAACTCATGCAATAAGTCTATGATATTCCCTACAGTCTCATCATCCCAATAATCTCTGATATTGGCAAATTTTGGATTCTTCGGGGAGCCAATATTATCTTTCTTAACTTTGAGTAGACTTAGGAATTGGTCGTTGGAAATACCAAGTCCTTCCACTCTGTGCATACCTTCAGATTCTGGAATGTTTATGTCGAGCTGGGTCATCGTCATTAGGTTCTCTCGTCATGTTGTAGCATTCCATCCAGTGGTGGATTCTTGTGCTGCTCTGGTTGAATTTTGTTATCATGATAGGGATATCTTCGAATATCTTCGCTTTCAACACCTGTAATGCAACATCAATGGAAGGATGGTCATTTGTGGATTCAAATGTATGTGTGAAGCTAGTAGTTAACTCCTCCCATTCAAAATTTCCTCGTCACAGCTCAACTGATGTATACCAATTCCTTGGTATCATGTCCAGTGTATGTATGAAGTGATGAACCCACTCTTGTTTTGGATATGCCTGCCAAGACATGCGAAAATACTCAATATGTTTGACAGGATCTGTCAATCCTGTATACTTGCAACCAGTACAACTGATCTCTTCTCCAAATATTATCTCCATCAATTTTCTACATTGTGACCATTCAGAGATAGATTCTTTATGTGTACCCCACCATCTAGAGGGCGTAGCTTTCAACACAAATTTCAAGGCGGACAAGCGCTAAGACTCTGTAACTTTTGCTTCAAACTCTACTAGAAAAGATGCAAGGTTAGGGAAACCTTCATAGATAGGTAGTTCACTTGCCTTGGCTCCTACCCGTCGGACAGATCATGTAATTCTTGCGCATATTCTCATAGATACTTCATGCATCTGATTCCGCCAATTTTCTAACGCTTCACCTAAATCGGATGTACAGGAGCTAACACTCCGCCAACTCAGCTTTCCATCAGTTGTTGGATTTATATAGTTGACTCCTGCAGAAGTAATATTATAGATATGGTCGATATAGTCACCTTGTCCTTCACTATGCACAGGTTCAACATACCTCTATCCTTCTAGTGGATCAATTGGTGCAACCACCCTTATCTTTGAATCTTCAAATGATAAGATTCTTCTCTTAAAATTTATGATGGTCTGATTGTCTATCGCCTAGTCGATCCCCAAAAGTGCAGGATATGGATTTGTATCATCAACATTGTCGATCACTTTGAAATTCACATATGTTCTCAGGCCTTCTACTTCGACAGGTACCTGAGTCGGTCGACCAATAGGTAGGACCTTCGACTAATTTGCTAGCCTGAGCTGAATGGGAGACCAATCCAGTCGTGGTTTTCCCATGCTTTCCCAAGCCTGTCTTGTCAAAATATTGACATCAGAGCCCACGTCTAAGATGATATAATCCATATCATAATCACCTATCTGCGTAGTCATTCTTAGCTCGTGACCGGTCTTTAATCTTTTTCCGAAATGGTTAAGTCTTATGTCTGGTCGCAGCTCGTCCTGAGTTTCTTCTATTAAAGTTGACAATTCTACGACATCTTTATCGTGGATTAACGATAAGAAACTTTTGAAAAAATCTTTAAGTTTACTAACCTTTCCCATCAGTTGCTTCCGAAATAGGTGATCGAATCTTTCAGGCATCTCCCTTACTTTCCCTCTTGGTGGCATACGAGCAGACGTCGACGCTTGATTCCTGTCGATGAATTCTGGTTGGGCATCCAAGAATATTTCCTTTTCTCTCTAGACGTCAAATGGTACTTTCTTTTTTGTTGTCGTTCGCACCTGTGGTTGGTCATGCTGTGCATTTTGGTCTGCTCTAGTCGGCACACCTCCTCTTGTCACGACAACAATGTTTGCTTCTCTCGGCTCAACAGAAATTATCTAGATGTTTTGGTTGGGATTTGGTTTGGGATTCTATAGGGGAATTGGATTTTCCATATTCCTTGCATGCCACTTAGCAATCAGTCGAGGGAATTCCTCAACAGTGTGGTCAAAAACTTTACAATACGAACATACCTTCGCAAGACTCGCACAGTCTCGAGTGAAATGTCCTGGTTGTCCACAATTATAACATATGATTTGGCCTTTTCCACGACATCCTCCTCCTCCTTTTTGTTGTCCTTGACCCCAAAAATTTCCACCCCCCCGTAGGTTGAGGGTAGTGTTGCTGTGGTGGATACTGGTTTTGTTGATATTAAGGTTGAGGATACGTATTTTGTTGATATTGGGCTGGTGGATATTGAGCAGGTGGGTATTGATATATACGTATTTTCTCCTGCAACAGCTAAAATGCTTTGCAATCCTTCTCACCATGTCCTATAGATTTACAAAATTTATAGTATAGACTAGCTGGTGTACTTACAATCTTCTACAAGTACAAGCACTCTTTTGATCGATGGCCTCGGGTTTGACATATTCTACATGAAGGCATCCCTTATGTATTTAATGGGTTTGGCGCTCCTATTGCGACATAGTTCATGAGCGTTGGGAAATTATCTTTATGGTGTCCCTTAGTTCTGCATCGGGTACACCAGAGATGTTCTTGGATCTCTTTTTGTTTCTTAATGTACTGGAGTTGCAGTGTAAGGTTGGCTAGCTGCGACTGGATCTACATCATTCTTGCACCAATCTCTCCATTCAGTGAGGGTTATAACTTTATTGCTATCTCCAGAGCTTCTGTCTGTGACATAATGTTCTGCTCCATCAACGAGATTTGAATGTATGACAACAACGCTGTAATGAACCATTCCTTGTGTTGCACGTCTAACATTTGAAAGCTTGCTTTGGGCATCAATGTCTTAAATCTCTGGTCAAAGTACCAGACCAACCCTGTAGGTCACTGCTTGATTTCTTCAATTTTTGTGATGCACAGCAACTTAGATTTTAGCTTTCTGAAATCGTCTATTAATCCTACTCAAATTTGGTCGAGTGTTTTCTGCATGAATCCCATCAGAACTATAGAGAACTTCATGTACCAGTCTAGTGCACGACCTCTCAAGGTTGTGATCATCTACGCTTGCTTTATCGCTTCATCTTGGACCTGTCGCATGGTCCATACGGCTTCACATAGAAATCAATGTTGCTCTAGGTATTCTAACCCATTTCTATTAAATATAGGCAACTTAATATCGTTTCCAGCCATTATATTGACTCTTGTTACACCCGAACAAAAATTTTGTCTAGCCGGAATCCCTTGTCCATTATTCACATCTTTAGTATTACTTGTATTTACAAAACCACTGGGAGACGAATTTCTAGATCTTACCTCCGATGATGTGTGCAGGGTTGTAGGTGTATTGTACTCGGGCTTTGGATCTGGAGCTTCTGGTTCTTCTTCTTCTCTTTCGGATATCGACTGATATTCCTCTTCTTCGTCGCAAGAACCTTCTTGTCACAATTTTTCTTTTCTTTCCCAACCAAAATCTTCTTCCACTCCTTAAACATCCACCTTCTATTTCAGTTCCACTATCAGCAGGGAACATCTCATCTTAGTTTGCTCCATTTTTCACTCCTTCTGTGACATATCCCAAATTATTGCGCACAGTCCTTCTAATTGTCAGACTCCATTCTCAGGATTCCTTTTCACATACAAGCATCTTTATCCATGTTTTCAAAGATGTCAAGTATCTTCCTCGTGGTCCATGGAAAAATTTTCTTTCTGCCTCACTATATGAAGTTATTGTGTTGACAAAAAACTCAGTAATGTATCCCTCTAGAATACTGTCTACCCAAAAATTGAGATCCCTTGACACAAGGTTGCTTGTACTCTTTAGTCGCTAAATCAACTGAGGATTCCACTCTATCGGTTCTCTTCCTTGGAAATTGTTTCGCTGGGTTGCTAACTTTGACAACCATTCATATAGCACAATAGGGAACTTGGAAAAGAAAATCTCGTGAATATCTATATAAAGGTATCACTCCAACCACCTCGTCGGATTCAACCATGATCCTTTACTTTCTTCTTGTGCAAACTCTAGTGCTTTAAAAATCCACCCAATCTTGGATTTTTATCTTCGTCGAATGCCAAAACATGTCCTTCACCAAATGATTCACACTCCCAACAATGGAACCATTTGTTGGTGTTTCTCCCTTGGACCTAGGTTCAGACATTCTGTTGTGTGCAACAAAAACCAAGATATCGGCCCAATAGTGCAAGTCTTAGTCGGTAACACCTACAACACAGATGCAGTCTCACCCGAGATATCTCTTATGGGTAACTACCAGAACCAGGTTTCTGTAGTTGGGTGGCGATTTCTTCTCCCTTGGCACCTTACCAACTCGCTTGACTGAAGTTGATGGGTGTAATGCTTAACCTTATTGTGTGAAGATAAAACACTACTTAACTTCCCCATCACAAAGATTATAACAACAATATATGCTTAACACACAGGTTATCTATCAATAGTGTGACTCGTGCATAAGAGAACTCATTCATAAGCAAATACATAAACACTTAATCACAATATACATCCCTGCGGCGAAAGCACATTCATCATATACATTCATATACACATGCGATATAAACACATTCATCATCTACTCAATAACACAGTCTTTAACGTGGAAACTCATCCGGAAAAAACCACAAAGGCGCTCTTCATTCGACAAGAGAAATATATGGCACCTTTTGTCTACGCACTCAGCTGCAGACTTCGTTCTAGATCTTCTTCTCTTTTCTATAAAGATTTCACTCTCCTCTCATGCTCTCTATTCTTCTTTCATTCAATCTTCTCCTACTTGACTCTATTGTTGATCTGCACACGGCCTGGATCAACTACTCTTATCTATACTTCTACGCACTCAACTACAGTCTATTTAACTCTTCTTACAGACACAAAACAAATAACTGACTCGGTAAGTGAACTAACTAGGTAATTAGGTAAACAACCCTCACACAGCCTGGGTTCTTCCTTCTTATAGGATCTTACATGTCACTATCATTCGACTCCATCCAGTTAGGAAATAGGTTGTCATTCCTATTCTAGTTACACTTTTCAGTAGGCACTATTAGCCCAAATACAAACATGTTTTTATTCCTTACAGCACATGTGACTCTAGCCAACTCTGTACCCATGATATCTTTGAGCTGTCCTTTCCAGCCGTTGCATGCCTTTTCTAGCATGGTTCCTTCCATCGCGGATGATCTCGTCGCATCCTTTCCTTCTGTCGCGGCCTCTCTTCTATCGCGACTTCTCTTATTTCATGGACTCTTGTCCTGTCGCAACTTTCCTCTTCAACTACTTCTTTTGTCTTAGCTCTTTCTCTCTTATCTGTTTCTTTCTTCGTCCATTACAGCTTTCTCTGTAGTTGCTTCTTCTACCTTGTTCTTCCTGTTGAAATATTGTAACTTCGAAGAATATTCTATATGTATCTTTTTGTGGTCCCCGATGGTCCTACTGGGAGAACCACTTGTATTACTTTGTACCCTGATGCTTCTAATCAGAAGAACTAATAAGAGTCATGAGGTAGTCCCCTCTAATTGTAAAGGTGGGTCATTAGCACCCCAGTGTGGTTACTTGAGCCTACATGTGTAACTCGAGCCTACATGATTAACTTGAGCCTACATGTCGGATGAGTTAATGAAAGTGAACGGATGAATATAAATAGAGGTGTAGCGCTCCTAATTTGGAGCACAAACTCTCACTTGTGTAGCGCATTAGTGGAGAGAGAGAAGCAGCTGGAGAAGGAGGAGGATCAGGCTTTGATCTCCTTGTTGGTTTTATCTTTTATCTTTTTGGGCATCTATATTGAGGAAGCTTTTGCTGGGTTTTTCCCAGGATAAATCTGTGTTGTTCTTGTGATACCGTTTCTTTCAGTGATCCTACTTATATGCTTTTGTTATGAAAATGAAATGAAATACTGATGTATTAGCTAAGCATATGAAAATTTAACATGGTATCAGAGCCACCCTGAATAGGACAACCTTCACAAGGAAAAATAGCCCTCTCTCTCTCCCCAAAAGAAATTAGGGTTTCGAGAAAATTTTTGAGTTTCAGAAAACTGATTGCATGGAAAGTTGTGCCCTCCCAGAGCGCATCTTTTGAGCCTGAAATCATAGTTTTTGGATGTGTGTCTCCGAAAAAGTCAAACCCTAGTTTGACAGCCATACCAGAAAACTGCAGAAGCTGAATCTTGCAAGTCTGATTTGGAAGGTGAAGAATTGAAATCTCTAGAATCCAAGCTCACCAGTCAACTCACCTCATTCAAGCGCATCTCCTGGTAAGGTCAATTTCTCATTCCGAAAAATTTCAATTTTTTGTGATTTTTTGACAAGATGGCCCCAAGCACTAAGCTTGAGGACAAGCTAGAAGGCATAGAGAATTTCTGAGCATGGAAATACAGGATTGGTCTCATTCTCCAAGAGAATGATCTTGATAAGTATGTCAAAGAAGACGTCTCAAAACCTGAAGAAGCTGAAGCCAAGGAGAAGCACAGAAAGGATATGATTAGAGCACAAAGGATTATTGCTGACTCCATCAAGAATCACTTGATCCCTCAAGTGTCATCCAAGAAGACTCCAAAAGAAATGTATGATGCCCTTTCCAAAATGTATGAGGGAAGAAACATCAACAGGAAGATGAATCTAAGAGCTCAACTGAAGAGTACCAAGATGAGTCATGGAGAATCCATCCAAGACTACTTCACAAGGGTTTCTCAGATCAAAGAGCAACTAGAAGTTGTTGGAGATAATCTTGATGAAGATGAATTGGTTATGACTGCTCTCAATGGTCTCACTAGACCCTGGGAATCCTTCATCCAGATGATGTGTGCCAGAAAAGAAAGCATGATGTTTGAAGTAGTATGGGAAGACTGCATTCAGGAAGAGACTAGAGTGGCAAACAGAGAAGCCTTACTAAAGGAAGATGATCAAGCCCTAGCCACTCACACCAAGAAAAGAAGAAGTCAACCTAACTTTAAGAGAAGAAACTTCAAGGAGTCTCAACATCCCAGAAGAATCCAAAGAAGAAGGGAAAATCATCCAGAGAAAGACTACTCTGGTTTTCAATGTTTTCATTGTGATAAGATAGGACACATTGCCCGAAATTGTCCTATAAAGAAGCAAGAATAGAAGAAGAGGATCAACAACAACAAAAGATAGCATGCTCATCTAGCGGAAGATGAAGATGAAGAAGAAGAAGAAGAAGAAGAAGGACCTCCAAGAAAGCAAGCAAGAGAAGAAGATACAAAAGAGTATGTACTATTCTCCGCACTCTCTGGGTCTATAACACCTGGAGAAGACACTTGGCTTATTGATAGTGGTGCTTCAAAGCACATGACGGGACAAAAGAAAACTTTGTCCAAACTTGAAGAAAGAAGCTCTCCTCAGAAGGTATCCCTAGGAGATGACTATCAATATCCGATCAAAGGAGTTGGTGAAGCAAGCTACAAACTTGATTCAGGTAATCCTCTAAAGATGAAAGATGTATTATATGTACCTGGTTTAAAGAAGAACTTACTTTCTATCTCAGCTTTAGATAAGAAAGGATTCAGAGTTGCTTTCATAGATGGCCAAGTACTCATGTGGCCCAAAGAAAAGAATATTGAAGATGCAATCATCATTGGTGAAGAAGAAGGAGGCCTGTATAAACTCAAAGGGCACTCAAAAACAGCCTTTGTTCATGAGTCCATTGACCCTAGTGAACTATGGCATAGAAGGCTTGCCCACATTAACTACAAGGCTCTACCTCATGTGAACAAAGTAGTGATAGGATTACCAGATATGAAGATCAAGCATGACGGCATTTGCAAAGGATGTGCGAAGGGAAAGAACATCAAGAATCCATTTCCGAAGAGTGAAACTAAAACAAAAGGTACGCTGGAATTGATTCATTCAGATGTATGTGGGCCAATGTCTTCTACATCCTTAAGTGGCTTTGAATATTATATCACATTCATTGATGACTTTTCAAGAAAGACTTGGATATACTTCTTGAAAGCAAAGAGTGAAGTGTTTGAGAAATTCAAGGAGTCCAAAGCCTTGATAGAGAATCTTTCAGACAAGAAGATAAAGACACTCCGATTAGACAATGGAGGAGAATATACCTCAAAAGAGTTTGAGGCTTTTTGCAAAGATGCCGGAATCAAGAGGGAACTAACTACTCCCTACAATCCGCAACAGAATGGGGTTGCAGACAGAAAGAACAGAACCATCATGGAGGCAGTGAAGACAATGATATATGATCAAGATCTTCCAATGCATCTATGGGCAGAAGCAGCAAGAACTGCTGTGTATGTGCAAAATAGAATATCTCACAGTGCTCTTGGGTTCAAGACTCCAGAAGAGATATTCACAGGAAAGAAGCCTAAGGTAAGTCACCTCAAGATATTTGGTTGTCCAGTATATATTCATATACCGAAAGAGAAAAGAACCAAGTTAGACCCTTCCGGAAAGACGGGGGTATTTGTTGGATATTGTGAAGTATCCAAAGCATTCAGAATCTATATTCCTGGATTCCATCACATGGAAATCAGTCGAGATGTGACATTTGATGAAGAGACAGCCCTCAAGAGATCCAGGAAGTGCCAACATGAAGAAGTGTATGAAGAAGAGACATCTCCTAGAAATAAAGAAACTACATGTCTCCCTGAAGATGAAGGTCTGAAGAGCATGACTTAGCAGAACCTCAAGAACCTCCCATGATGGAGATGTCAAGAAAGAGAAAACCTGCTTGGACAAGAGAAATTATACAAGAGGCAGAAAGATAGGGAGCTCCTGAAGGCTCCACAAGGGAAAGAAAGAAGCCTAAGACTTTTTCCAATTATGTAGCCTTGATGTGTGATCTTGTAGATCAATAACCTACAAGCCATGAAGAAGTTGTACAGAAGAAAGAATGGGTAGAAGCAATGAATGAAGAATACCAGTCAATAATGAAGAATGATGTATGGGATATAGTTCCCAAACCAGAAGGAAAGAGTATAGTATCCTCCAAATGGATATTCAAAATAAAGCATGTAGCTGACGAAAGTATCGAGAAGTATAAAGCAATATTTGTGGCCAGAGGATTCTCTCAGAAAGAGGGAATTGATTATGAAGAAACATTTTCCCTAGTAGCACGGTATACTTCAATTAGAGCTATCATGGCACTTGCATCTATGATGAAGTGGGACTTACACCAGATGGATGTGAAAAAAGCTTTTCTGAATGGTGTGATCAAAGAAGAAGTATACATAGAACAACCACATGGATTTGAAGTTGAAGATAGACATACTCACGTATGCAAGTTGAAGAAGGCCTTGTATGGCCTAAAACAAGCTCCTCGAGCTTGATATGGAAGGATAGACAGTTTCCTGTCAAGCATGGGATTCACCAAGAGTAAAGCTGATCCTAACCTTTATCTTAAGGTTGTAAAAGATGAACCTGTCATCCTGCTATTATATGTGGATGACTTATTCTTGACAGGGAATGAGAAACAGATTATGGAAAGGAAGAAGAAACTAGCAGAAGAATTTGAAATGAAAGACCTTGGGTTAATGCATTATTTCCTAGGTCTATAAGTATGACAAAGTTCAGAAGGAATCTTTCTCAACCAAGGAAACTATACAGTAGAGATATTAAAGAGATTCAATATGTTGGAATGCAAAGCCATGGCCACACCCATGGACTCCAAACTGAAGTTGTTAGTTGATGACCCATCAGAATTAGTGGATGTAACTCACTACAAACAGATCATTGGGTCATTGATGTATTTGACAAACACCAGACCAAACATTTGTTTTGCTGTGAACACCTTGAGTCAATTTCTTGTTCAACCAAGACGAGTTCACTTAGTAGCTGCAAAACATGTGATGAGATATTTGAAAGGGACTATAGACTTTGGTCTATACTATGATGGTAGCCATGAGTATAGATTGTATGGCTACACAGATGCAGATTGAGCTGGAAGTATCTCAGACAAAAAAATCACTTCAGGAGGATGTTATAGTCTGGGATCTGCTATGATTTCATGGTTTAGCAGAAAGCAATCTAGTGTTGCTCTAAGCTCAGCTGAAGCAGAATATATAGCAGCTTTCTCTGCTAGTTGTGAAGCCATATGGCTTCGAAAGCTGATGTCAGGATTATTCAACCTAGAGTTGGACACTACCGTGATTCTATGTGATAATCAAAGTTGTATAAAGATGACAGAGAACCCAGTATTCCACGATAGATCGAAGCACATAGAAATCAGGTATTTCTATATTCGAGATATGATGCAGAAGGGAGCCATAAAGCTCCAGTATGTGAGTACTGATGAACAAGTTACTAATGTGCTGACGAAGCCTCTGTCTCGAGTAAAGTTCGAACACTTTCGAGACAAGCTTGGTGTGGTTCGGAAAGACCTTCCCCGAAAGGGGGAGTAGTGATGTTGCAGTGGGATTGTATCATCCCTGGGCACTTGCCCTAAAGTGATCTGGTGACCTCGGTCCTCAAGAATGAAGAGGGATTGTATCATCCTGGGACATCTATCCAGAATAGATCCGGTGACTTCGGTCCTCGAGAATGTAGTGGGATTGTATCATCCCTGGGCATTTTCCCTAAAGTGATCCGGTGACCTCGATCCTCGAGAATGAAGAGGGATTGTATCATCCTGGGACATCTATCCAGAATAGATCAGGTGACTTCGGTCCTCGATAATGTAGTGGGATTGTATCATCCCTGGGCATTTTCCCTAAAGTGATCCGATGACCTCGGTCTTTGAGAATGTGGCAGGATTGCATCATCCTTGAACTTCGGTTCAGAATGGTATCCGAAGGCTTCGGTCCTCGAGAATGTGGCAGGATTGCATCATCCTTGAACTTCGGTTCAGAATGCTATCCGAAGGCTTCGATCCTTGAGAATGTGGCAGGATTGCATCATCCTTGAACTTCGGTTCAGAATGGTATCTGGAGGCTTCGGTCCCCGAGAATGTGGCAGGATTGCATCATCCTTGGACCTAGTCCTAAAGTGATAGGGACTGATTATCCCGTAATCAATCCGGTGACTTCGGTTGTCGAGAATGCGGTAGGATTGCATCATCCTTGGACCTAGTCCTAAAGTGATAGGGACTGATTATCCCGTAATCAATCCGGTGACTTCGGTTGTTGAGAATGCGGTAGGATTGCATCATCCTTGGACCTAGTCCTAAAGTGATTGGGATTGATTATCCCGTAATCAATCTGGTGACTTCGGTTGTCGAGAATGTGATAGGATTGTATCATCCCTGGACTTAGGTCCAAAAGTGACCTGAAGACTTTCGTCTTCGTGTTGTAGATTGCAGGTTATTGTTGATGATGATGACATACTGATCGAAAGATCAGAGTATGATGATGATGATGTTGTTGTTCGAAAGATCAAAGTATGACGATGATGATGTTGTTGATCAAAAGGTCAAACTGCTGAGGATGATGTTGCTGATCGAAAGGTCAAAGTGTTGAAGATGATGTTGCTGATCGAAAGGTCAAAGTGCTGAAGATTGTTGCTAATTGAAGCGGTCAAAGATTGTTGCTGATCGAAGCGTTCAAAGTGTTGATGTTGCTGAAGACTGAAGATTGAAGATGAAGACTACATGATGTTGAAAAGCTTCCAATGATTTATAGATGTGTTACCCTAATGATGTTGATGATGCTCTCTCTCTCTCTTGTTATTGTTGTTGTTGATGTTGTTGTAGAATACCCTTCTCGTTAAGGGGGAGTGTTGAAATATTGTAACTTCGAAGAATATTCTATATGTATCTTTTTGTGGTCCCCGATGGTCCTACTGGGAGAACCACTTGTATTACTTTGTACCTCGATGCTTCTAATCGGAAGAACTAATAAGAGTCATGAGGTAGTCCCCTCTAATTGTAAAGGTGGGTCATTAGCACCCCAGTGTGGTTACTTGAGTCTACATGTGTAACTCAAGCCTACATGTCGGATGAGTTAATGAAAGTGAACGGATGAATATAAATAGAGGTGTAGCGCTCCTCATTTGGAGCACACACTCTCACTTGTGTAGCGCATTAGTGGAGAGAGAGAAGTAGTTGGAGGAGGAGGAGGATCAGGCTTTGATCTCCTTGTTGGTTTTACTTTTTATCTTTTTGGGCATCTATATTGAGGAAGCTTTTGCTGGGTTTTTCCCTTTAGGGTTTTCCCAGGATAAATCTGTGTTGTTCTTGTGATACTGTTTCTTTCAGTGATCACAACTGCTTCTGTCATAGCTTCTCCTCCGTCTTCATATGCTTCTGTCGCAACTTCTTCTCCCTATGACCGAACTCTTTATATACTTGGGCATAATTCTAACTGAATTCTGCCTATCTTTCCCTAAGGCCAGCATGCACATGTTTGGAGAATTTTTTAAGGTTGTTCTCTTATTGCTGCTATGTGAAACTCACAAAAAATGTTTGGAATCCGCCCAACAATGAATATCTTCCCTTTCGTAGCTAATCATCTATGTTGCATAGGAAGCGTTCCCACCCTTTCAAAAACTCGTTCCAAAGCTTGTTGCGTTCCAGGGAACTTGGGAACTGGTACTAAACGTTCCTAATCCAGTGGGAATGGTTCTAGGAACCTAGGAATGTTTAGGGAACTTCGGTCTAAAAAATTAGGAGGTTGGGAACTCCATAAGAGTCATTTCGGTCAATGGGAACTTCTGTAGGTTCCCTAAAACTATGGGAATGACCTCCAAGATAGTTGTAGACTAGAAGTTGGGCTATGCGTGTGAGGGAATGAGTGGCAACCAGCACTAGATATCTGTCGTAGGGGTTTTCCAACCCACCACTCATTTGCAAACATAAAACAAAGTCTGGACTTAGGTATCACAGGGAGGATAGAAGCACATACACAGAGGAAGAGCTTTGGCTCTCTCTTTCGCTACATGCAGGAGGATCCAACAACTATAGGAGGATGCACTAGAGACAAGATGGCGATGAACAATTAAAACAATATAAAAAAATTATTAAATGAAGGTTTTATATTACAAACTTTTCAATGGCCGGTCTTTTTCGGACCGAAATGTGATGCAGATGATTTCAATTTTTGTTTTTTATTTTAAAAAAATTAAAATTGTCTCTTCAATCATTTAAAATTATATGTAAGGCTAGTTTTAGTAAGGATTAATTAAAAAACAATACTTATATGCAAGACTTAGTTACACATTAATACTTATAATTACAAATCAATATTTTATTTTTATATTTTTTACTGCTATTCCAACCTGTCATTTCCTGCAAATTTGGGGGAAACGTCTAGATGTATCCAACACTCATACCCACATTCCCAATGTTCCCAAGTTCTAGAAACTCGTGCAACATAGCTATTTATTAAGTTTGTAGCAAATATCTCCGATTTCTCTCGATATTTCCGATTTCTCCCGAGTTTTTCATGTTGCCAATTTGTTCGATATTTTCATAAATCTTCAGGTCTAAGTTTATTTTTGCCGATATTTTCCGATATTTCCGATAAGTTTTTTTCCAGGACCTCGGCGATATATTCCCCGACACGATATTTGCAACATTGGTTTTTAGGGCTGCAACATGCCCAAAATTTCTTAGAATTGGCCCAGCCAAGGATTTTAGGATCTGAAATTAGCAATGTTCCCCCAAGTTTCCGGGACGCAGGGGCGCGGGAGCGGGGAAACGCACATTGGGGACGTGTGGAGACCACCCCCAAATTTTAGCGAAATTCGGGGGGGGCGAGGGGGCGGGGGGGCGTCCAA